>JAHIAM010006176.1:0-77555 GCA_021605205.1 Aegilops longissima | reverse complement strand
ATTTTTCCTTCTAGGTACCATCACCGTGTTTGCTAGCCATCCGGTGTTTTATTTTCTCTCGATGAACTGCCCAATAACTTGGCTACTCGCTTCCCATAGCTTGTCTCTAGGCCGTGAGAAACGCCAAAGAGTTTGCTTGACCGCCTTGAATCCTTTTATAATGTTAAGGCTATACTGCCAACTTGCGTGGGATTCCCGGCATACGATGGATGCCAGCAAATATGTCCCACCTCGCAGGTGAACTCCCGTAGTGCGCGCCCACAAAGGCTTAACTGCGGCCCCGATGGAGGCTGTTTTTGTAGGGTCCGTTGGGTGGACTTGGAATTTGACTATTTTATCTCCGGTTTGAAAGAGGTGGACTTGGATCTTTTGTCGAGTATCACGCATCCCTGTCCATGTGATGAAGCGCAGTTTAACTCCTCTCACGAGGGCTTCTGATAATCTCGAGGGCCGCGTGTTGTTTTGTTTTCTTCGCACGGAGTGCTATGTCCGATCGCTAGCTAGAGTGATGATTTCATTGGGTCCAGCATTTTGATCTTCATGTACCAGAATGGGTATGGCTTGAAGATCGTGAACGCCCCATTTAAAAGGTGTGGTATCCGCATTGAACGGGGCCACTTGAATGTGATTTCTTCGACCTGTAATTCTTCGGCGTACAAATACCACATCTAGTGTGATTTTCCCAGCGCAACTTTCTTCCCGACTAGGGATGATTCCTCTAAAGGTTGTGCTTTGCTAATGCGCCTCCCGCTCACTTCCATTTTTTTTGAAGTTTTTCATAAATGAGGTTTAATCCGCCGTCATCCATGAGCACTTTGGTGAGCCGACAATGTCTACAATTGGGCTAAAGACCAATGCGTTGGTGCTCGGTTGTTCGAATTTAGGTTCGCCACCGCTGAAGGTGATAGCCGTGTCGCCCATGGGTTTATTATCGCCACTGGCAGATTTCGCAAGGCCATGGAGTGCTAGTTGTGCCTATTATTTGAGGCTAATGTCTCAAAGACTTTTAACACCGTATCAGTAATCCACGGGATGGTGTTCTCATGTATTTTGAATGAGGAGATCTCACCGCTTTTGGCCACCTGCTGCTGGAGTACACAACATGCTCTAAGTTTGTGTGTTGGTATGGTATCCGCTTGTAATCGAAATTTGTGGTCCGCAAGCCATCCTCCAACACGGTTCCATGCCCTCAGTGGGCTTTTTGCTTTTTGTAATTAAATCAAGCGATTTACGGGATGCGCTTTTAATTCAGACTGTGTGTTTAGTCGGCCGGATTATCCCAAATTTTGTTTCGGTTTTCTGTGCACTTTCCATTGCACAAGATTTCCATACTATGGCTGCCAAGTCAGCTGCAAAGTTATGTCATTTACTTATGGCGCTAAGGATTCCTTGTCCGCATAATTATTGCGTAAGAATGAGATTGCGCTTCATCGACAGCCATTGACCTGTTCATTACAAGGAGGAATCGCCCAATAGTGATGTACTATTTGGGCTCTTGCCAATGTGGGAGGGATCGCTATATCTAGGTGGGTGGGTGGATTTAAGTCCCAACCTCACGATATGAGATTCAGGCAGGAGTTTCCGATCTGGAAGTTCGGGCCCGGATGTTGCCCGATAGGTCCGCCCACGCCCATTCTAGGTTCGAGGTTTGGCGACGCCCTTCCGTAAACGGGTATCCGTTCAAGAGCTTGGGAATCGGACATAGTTTGTCCTCAAGATAGAGCAAGAATTGCCGCATTGTTCCTCCACCACCGCTTATCCGATGGGTTACCGGGCGGAGAGTTAATCTCCCTTTGGTCGGGTTTAAGCCCAATCCGATCATAGTCCGTGAAGCATTCTCAATAGGGCGGCGAGATCCAAGAGCTCGCTTAGGGAAGAGACTCCATTGGTTCCATCTCTCGCCAGTTCTGAGCCGACGTGAGGCTATTTTTTTGATGACCCGAGAAGTCATCGTTTAAGGCAGCAGCCAACGGGCGGTCATGAAGAAACCGCCAGTTTGAGGGTTTCCGACGCCGTGGCTCCCCTGAGGTAACGTTGTCCTGACAACAAGATGCATCCTTCCTGGCGCGAAGGCACGTTGAACTCAATGAAAAGCACCAATGTCGTGTCAAAACCGCGGATCTCAGGGGGGTCCCAAACTATGCGCCTAAGGCGGATGGTAATAGAGGCGGTGGGAACGATATGTTTACCCAGGTTCGGCCCTCTCGATGGAGGTAATACCCTACTCCCGCTTGATTGATCTTGATGATATGAGTAGTACAAGAGTTGATCTACCATGAGATCGTAGAGGCTAAACCCTAGAAGCTAGCCTATGGTATGATTGTTGTTGCCCTATGGGCTAAACCTCCGGTTTATATAGACATCGGAGGGGCTAGTTGCCACAGAGTTGGTTACAAGGGAGATCTACATCCAGATCGCCGCTTGCCTTCCACGCCTAGGGAGAGTCCCATCCAGACACGTAGACGTAAGTCTTCAATCTTGTATCTTCATAGTCCAACAGTCCGCCAAAGATATAGTCCCATTGTCCGATACCCCTAATCTGTGACTTCCTTGCTGATTCTGTGTCAAAATGATGGGCGTAAGGGACCACTTCGGGGCTTCGGCATCGAATTCACGGTTTCATCAAGAGGATCTCACGCGCCCCACCGCTCAGCGGGCGTGTGAGGTGTGCAACAAGGCGCCATCGCCGACGCACATGGCCTCTATAGCCCGAACTCATGTCACGGACTGGCCGTCTTTTCGTGATCATCATCTTCCTTCTTTCTTGTCGCGGCCCCGAGCTGGCCTCTCTTGTTGGTTATCTTGCTGCCATGCACCCCCCTTGGCTGCCACACTTCTTGTCGGATCCCCTCAAAGACTGCGACCTTCTCCTTGTCTCGCTTTTCATATTCAGCCTCCCGCTTCAAGCAGCTCAACCTCTGGCAGTCTGGAGGTCATGGCCCTTGGTGCGTGGATCTGCGCAAAGATCGCTGTCGGAGCCTGCTTAAGCCAGCCGTCAGCCAGGCTGCCAAGTTGCACCCGCAACCTCCTTGTTGGGGTCGCTAGCCTTGGTCTTTACAAGTAAGTTGCCTGGGCCAGATCCCTTAATGCAAGCACAATCTTGCCCCTTGCGTTTTCAAGGCGGCTACCGCCCTTCATTGTCGGGCGGCGTGTCTTCGTTCGCGGAGTTGGTTTCTCAAGATCGGCGCCCCGCCGGTACTTCCTCCCTATTCAGCTCGAAAGACATCTATCGCCGAATATAAAGTTCGCCACATCCTTGACCTTGTTCAACGCCAACTCTTCACGATCTTTATGCGGTTGCGCACATTCTAATGGAATGCACCGATAACGCGGCGGGATGAACATCCGGATGTTGTATCGCACTGTGTTGAACTCAGATGTACTTTGCCAGTTTTCACCTTCTTCGGGGATGATGTGAGATCGCTGTTCGGCCATGAGCTTGTGGCTCCAAAGAAGGCGCCCAACAAACCTCATGACACAATCCCACTAAGAAGAAATGGAACTACCGGCAAGTGCATCAACCACTACATAACATTGGGTTTGAGTGCCAATGGAAGTAATTACAAGCTCCCTTGTCGTCATGAGCCCAAAGAGCTACATCGCGATGGTGTAGATGCCGAGGAACCCGGCGGTGGGTTCTGGTTGCCACTTCTCGCCAACATCGGCTGAAGCGGTGGAGGGCCACTAGAACTGCCGCAACTCGGGTAGGCTGGACAACCCACCTCGTGAAGGCAGGTCGAAGTAGGGCCCCCAAATGGGCCAGTGGTCCATAGTAGGCCCTGCACGTTGATCCGACCGATGCCTCCCGCCGTCACCGATAGTAGTTCGAAAGCATCTTCCTCGGCCCGTTTCTAAGGACTTGACGTTGGTCGAGGGCCCGGTCGGATTTACGCTGTGGAAACATTGTCATCGGCGTTCGGGTCGACGCCCAGTTATTGCCCCGCAGCCGCCGGGTGTTAGAACGCAGAAAATTAAAAATTTTCCTACGGTTTCACCAAGATCCATCTATGAGTTCATCTAGCAACGAGTCAAGGGAGTGAGTTTGCATCTACATACCACTTGTAGATCGCGAGCGGAAGCGCTCAAAAGAACGGGATGATGGAGTCGCTCGCCGTGATCCTATCACCGAGACCTAGAGGCCGAACGGACGGCACCTCCGCTGCTCAACACACGCACGGACGGGAGACGCCTCCTCCTTCTTGATCCAGCAAGGGGAAGGAGAGGTTGATGATGATCCAGCACACGACGGCGTGGTGGTGGATGCAGCAGACCGGCAGGCTTCGCCAAGCAAGCAAGGGAGGAGGAGAGGCAGGGGAGGAGGCCAGGATTGTGGGTGCTGCCCCTCCTCCCCTTTATATAGGCCCCTGGGGGCGCCGCCCTTGGGATCCCATCTCCAGCGCGGCAAGGGGGAGGAGGCCTCACAGCAGGCTTCCACCCTAGGTTTTCAACCCAGGCTAGGTGGGCTAGGGGGCGCACCAGCCCACTATGGGCTGGTTCCTCTCCCACTTCAGCCCATGGCCCTCCGGATGGTGGCCCCACCTGTGGACCTCGACCCTTCCGTGGTCCCAGACAATACGGTGACCCCAAACTTTCCCTGGCGGTCAAATACCACTTCCTATATATAATTCTTTACCTCCGACCATTCCGAACTCCTCGTGACGTCCGGATCTCATCCGGACCAACAACATTTCGATACTGCATACTCATATTCATACAACCTAGCGCCACCGAACCTTATGTGTAGACCCTACGTTCGAGACACGAGACATGACCGAGACGCCTCGGCAATAACCAACAGCGGATCTGATACCCATGTTGGTTCCTACATGCTCCTCGATGATCTCATCGATGAACCACGATGTCGAGGATTCAAACAACTCCGATACAATTCCCTTTGTCAATCGGTATGTTACTTGCCCGAGATTCGATCGTCGGTATCCCAATACCTCGCTCAATCAAGTATCGCAAGTCACTTTACTCGCATCAGAATGCATGATCCCGTGACTGACACTTGGTCACTTTGAGCTCATTATGATGATGCACCGAAAGGGCCCAGTGATACCTCTCCATAACACGGAGTATCCCGCCTCGATCCGTCAACCCAACAGACACTTTCGGAGATACCTGTAGTACCTTTATAGTCACCCAGTTACGCCAGGACGCTTGGTACACCCAAAGCACTCACGGTATCCCGGAGTTACACGATCTCATGGTCTAAGGAAGAGATACTTGACATTGGAAAAGCTCTAGCAAAACGAACTACACGATCTTGTGCTATGCTTAGGATTGTCTTGTCCATCACATCATTCTCCTAATGATGTGATCCCGCTTATCAATGACATCCAATGTCCATAGTCGTGAAACCATGACTATCTATTGATCAACGAGCTAGTCAACTAGAGGCTCACTAGGGACATATTGTGGTCTATGTATTCACACGCAGTA
This sequence comes from Aegilops longissima, assembly GCA_021605205.1. Classification (NCBI taxonomy): domain Eukaryota; kingdom Viridiplantae; phylum Streptophyta; class Magnoliopsida; order Poales; family Poaceae; genus Aegilops; species Aegilops longissima. The sequence continues at coordinate 72,110 of JAHIAM010006176.1, read as the reverse complement.
TTTATTTTCTGATAATACAATTATAGCATGAATAAAAGACAATTATCATGAACAAGGAAATATAATAATAATCCTTTATTATTTCTAGGGCATATTTCCAACAGTCTCCACTTGCACTAGAGTCAATAATCTAGTTACATTGTGATGAATCAACACCCATAGAGTTCGGTGTTGATCATGTTTTGCCATGGAAGAGGTTTAGTCGGATCTGCGATATTCAGATCCGTATGCACTTTGCAAATTTCTATGTCTCCATCTTGAACATTTTCACGATGGAGTTGAAGACGCTTGATGTTCGTCTTCTTGTGAAACCCGCTCTTGGCAAGTGCAATAGCTCCGTTGTCACGAAGAGTTTGATCGCCCGACGTATTTGCACCGGTGGCGAACTTGATGCCCACCGCTGTAGTAAACATGGGCCTCCTACGGCTATAGAAACAATGGGCCTTCTAAGGGTCAGAAACAATGAGCCTTCTACGTGGGCGAGAAACAATGGGCCTTATACGGGCCAGACACATGGGCCTTCTATGGGTCAGATCATCAATGGGCCTTCTACGGCTTATGATCGGTTACAAACATGGGCCAATAATGTACCACATTATGGCCGTAAATGGGCTAGAGTTGAAATCATCCGCTCATGGGCCGACCATAACGGGCCGCCGTTAATCGGCAGTATTTTGATGATACTATGAAAACGCCCAACGACATCGGCCACAAACGGGCCGATCAGAACCACGGGCTAAATTTGGCCCACAAGCAGAAAATGACAAGAATAAAAGTCAGAAGTAAACGAATGTGGAAATGAGCCCAAGAATAAATGGTCCCCGAGAAGGCCGAAGATAACATGGTTGGAAACGCCCAACGGAATAATGGGCCATTAATGGGTATAAAGTGATACATCGCTCATTACGGGCCGTTTCACCACGGTCGTTAATGGGTATAAAGTGGTACATGCCTCATTATGGGCTGCTTTTACCACGGGCCGTTAACGGACCGAGAGTAATAAGGGCCTCACACGGGCCGAAGACGCCATGGGCCATACATGGGCCGGAAGTTAAAATGGTCTGAATTATATTGACGCCCAGATGACGCCATCGGGCCTAACTCGGATAGGCCATAAATGGGCCCCGGGTTAGCGGGTCTGTAATGGGCTATATGCTAACATGCCGCTAATGCTTGTTGCGGTCGCCCGCCACCTTTCGACTAAGTCAAACGGGCCGCCTTTTCATAGGAATGGGCCTCGCGGTCGTAAGCACGGTCGACGATCATAGGCGCTTTGGTCCAACGAGTGATGACATTTGTCCCAACGGTGAGCCGACACGCTTCTCCAGCCAATGATGATTTTACACGTGGAAAATCCCCATTGGTCGGGGCCGTTAACGGGTTATCGGATCCAAAACCGGACCGATAGCTTAACGGCGTTCCGTTACGGTGGAAGCCATGTGTCGGTCACCCTTGACAAAAGCACTTTGTGACGCGCGATTTATCGTCATGGAAGTGGACACTTCGGTGATGATAATTTTGGTAATGTCATGGAACACTTCTACGACAACACAGGTATGACTATCTTGATTCCGCTATAAATTTATCATGGATGTACATGCATGAAAGAAAACGGACCCATCGTGACAAACACGATCATCATGGAAGTGTATTTTGTAGTGCAACCCTCGATTCGCCGATTGTTCGCTGACTTTTCCTGTGGGAAGTGCATCTCGATTACATACTTGAGGTGCTCTCCGATGGGTGCAACGAGTAGCATGCCAAAGACCAGCACCCCGGAGTGAGAAAGCTCCATCAAAGTACATAACCCACTCACCGCTCGCCTCCTTGCCGAAGGGTGGTCTCTTGAGTCTCTCATCGGGCGCTATGTCCACTCGCTATGAACTCGCCAAAGCTCGCCTTTGACCATTGAAGTACTTTCAAACCTCGAGGCCAAAGCTTCACAGCTCCAATGCCCACTTCCACAATCCTCCCCGCCACATCTGGTTGTGCAAAACCCGCTGTAAAGGGAGGCGGTGACGACGGTGATCTCATGTGCTTGAAATAGTGGTGCAGCTTTCTCGGCTATGAGAAGGCCGAAAAGCAGCTTCTCAGATTCCAGAATATCTTGACCTAGCCTCTAAGAGGGAACTACGATGGGTGCTGCACCATCTTCTTCTTCGCCTCACTTCGACATTCGCTAGGCTCGCACGAGTCCGGGTCCTTGCCGGGGTTCTGCTTGCTGCCACAAGCTCACGAGGAGGACCTCGGCTTGCATCCGATGGCTCTCACAGAATCGCTGCTTCTCCTCAAGTTCCTCTATGCCACTAGCGAGAGCACTAACCACTTGATTCATTGTTGCTAAGTACAGCAAAGAACGGCCCCGTGGTTTAGGCGTGACTAGTATTGGCGTGGAGGAAAGGTACCTCTTCAAATCTTGCAAGTGCTGCCTCCTCCGAATCCATTTTATTAGACCCACCTTTTTCAAAACTTTGAAAAAGGAGGCGCGCCAAAGAGATTTGGAGATGAACCTACTCAGGCAGCAACGCAGCTCGCGAGCCTACGGACGTTTTGACCTGCTTTCGCGCCTCAATTTGTTCATCGCCTTTGATCTTGTCGAGATTTGCTTTGATTCTGCAAGAGACACAAAGAACCTCGAGAAGTTTGTCTGAGGGGACACCCGAACACGCACTTCTCCGGGTTGAGCTTGAGGTTGATCTTGCACAGATTTGCGTAATGTTTCTTCTAAATCTTGCACAAGCATGGCCCTCGCCCTTGGTTTCACCACTATGTCATCCATATAAGCTTCCATATTTCTATGTAGTTGGGGCTCAAAACCAATTTGACTGCTCGGCAAATGTTGAACCAGCACTCTTCAACCCGAAGGCATTCAGACAAAACAAAGACGCACTACATGGGGTGATGAACGCGTCTTCTTTGTCTTCCTTCATCATGAAGATCCGTGGTATCCTCGAGTAGGCATCGAGGAATGACAGCAGGTCACACGCATGCTGGAGTCTACAATCCGTCGATGCATGGCGTAGGGAAAGGATCCTTGACAGGCTTTATTGATGTCTCGTAGTCAATACACAACCTCCACTTCCCATTTGCTTTACACACCACCACCGGATCACCAACCACGGGGTGGAGTAATCCTCTTACCAGGCCCGCCGCCCCAACTTCCCCGATCTCTTCAATGATGAACTCTTGTCGCCCAAAGCTTGCTTCCGACCTTCGCTGACGCTACCGCTGCGGAGGACAGAAAGAAGATGGTGCTCAATCACCTCCTCGAACGCCGGGATGTCGATGCTTGCCATGCAATACATCGACATTCGCCAGAGGAAGGCAACGAAGCGCTTCCTATTTGCTATCGAGGGTGGAGCTTATAGTGAAAGTTCCGCCTGCGCCGGCCCTTCTTGACGGACACCTTCTTGGTTTCGTGGCGCAGCCTTGACTTCTTGCTCTTGCCGTGGATCTCTCTCGCACGCCCTCAACGGGAGCACAACACTCAAGAGATGCGCTTGCCGGAGGGTGCAAGAGGTCTTGCCGCCTTCTTCCTTCCCGAGGCTTCAGCCGCAGGAGCAAGTGTCTTGGCGGTAGCCGCTGCAATCGCCTTCTCGGTAGAGTTGGTCGGCTACGCACGAGCCGCCTTTTCTTGTCGAGGGGACGGTGATGATGGTCGCCGCCCCGCATCTTCAATGTGTTGTAGGCGAGTGTGACGCCGCCATGAACTTGGCTGCGCTTAGGCGGCTAAGGATCCTGCTGTACGGCAGGGGATCTCGCAACATAAAAACAATCTTCTCTCGTCCTATAGTTCAGCTCGCTTCAACGTAACGGCAGCGTGATTTTACCTTTCGGCTGACTCCTTCCCGAAGTTGACCCTTTGAACGTGCTCATCTCCTCGAGATCTCCATCAGAATCTGCAGCTTCTTGATCACAAAGGGAGAGATCAAATTCAGACCGCCCCACCGCCAACCAGCACTTTGGTCACCTTGAGGTTGCCTATTGTTGGTGAATTAACAACGACAAACACCGATCGCAGCTGCGATCGTGGTGATTGTCGGTGTCAAACCGCAGATCTCGGTAGGGGGTCCCAACTATGCATCCAAGGCGGATGGTAACAGGAGGCAGGGACACGATAGTTTACCTGTGTTCGGGCCCTCACATTGATCTTGATGATATGAGTAGTACACGAGTTGATCTACCACGAGATCGTAAAGGCTAAACCCTAGAAGCTAGCCTATGGTATGATTGTTATTGCCCTACGGGCTAAACCTCCGGTTTATATAGACACGGAGGGGGCTAGGGTTACATGTAGTCGGTTACAAGGAGGATATCTACATATCCAGACGCCAAGCTTGCCTTCCACGCCAAGGAGAGTCCCATCCGACACCCACAAGAAGTCTTCAATCTTGTATCTTCATAGTCCAACAGTCCGCCAAAGGATATAGTCCGCTGTCCAGATACCCCTAATCCAGAGTCCCTCGGAGCCCCCAACCAGGCTTCAATGACGATGAGTCCGTGCGCAGATTGTCTTCGGCATTGCAAGGCGGGTTCTTCTCCAAATTCCGAATACCCGTTAAATAGTGTCCGGCTTCTCATAAATGTTGCACTTCTCGGCTTCTACATCAAATAATGGCTACCTTCCACGTGTCGAGCGAATGCGAGAAGGCAGGGCATTTTTACATTTACCACCCTAGCTATGTGAACAAACTATCTATTTAAAGAGACGGGGATTCTCAGATCCAAATCACACGATCCTCCCTCACGAAAGCATTCATCGGAGCGCTCAAAAATTCCATTCCAACATGGCCGGCCAGCACCGCCTCATCTCGCCTCGTAGCCCTAAGCCCGGAGATTGAAGAAGTGTTCCATCCCGCATACCAATTAGTGGAGCTACACACTGTGGATTTCTCCTCCAACAGACATGGTCCCTGCTCGAGCCGGGCTCGCCACCTACAATGGCGGAGAGCAAGCGAGAGCTTTCCCAACCCCTCCATGGGGAGCGGTATGCCTGGCCCCTTATTTATTAAGGGACTCGGATTTCCAATCCATCCGTCCTCCGAGGGCTCCGGAGTTCTACGGCCTGCTGCATAATCTCACCCATGCCTCCATATTACACATCGCTGGTTATGTGGCCCTTGTGAGCTGTTTCTCTGCTAAGGCTCACTTCGCTGTGGAAGAAGTTATTCTCGCTTTGTGCCCCATACTCAAAGGGGTCAATATATCAAGTGGGCGGGCCAAATATGGCGATTGTCGACCGTTACCTATCCGTACTTCAAGAAGACGCTTGAAGACTGGCCTTCAAAGTGGTTTTATATGGAGGATGTCCTCTTCCGATCCTATTCAGATCGGCCTTCCCGAGTTTGATAATGATCCTTGAAGAAGCGCCTAAGATGGCGCAGCACGAGCCCTCGTGAGGAAGATGATAGAGACGCTTTATACCGATGGCCCGATAAAGGTGTTCGCTCAATCAGGACTGACCATAACCGAGGTTATGTCGATATGCATTATGCGGGGGGTGCAGCCACTTCAATATCGAGGCCACACCATGTGGCACTTCCACGGGGAAGATGACGCCACCCGCTGCGGTCGTAAGGGTCCGGACTCAATTGCTGCCCTAGCAAAAATTCTGTCCGGCTTGTACAAGGGAGAAGAAGAGGAGTTCCTCCACGTCAAGCCGCGGGACGGATTCTCCATGTACAATCCTCCGAGCTGGGTAAGCTGCCACTTTTCATATCTATCCTTTCCGCATTTTTGCAATAAATATTTTGCCTGCTCATTGCAGGAGCTGCGTAAGGTCAAAGGAGATCAACAGCCCACCTCCGCAAACTGTGAGGATCCTGAATGGTCCCTTGACCCCGCCTACAAGAGGATCCGACATATTTTCTCGGAGCTGATTGATGTGGTATTCTATCAATTGTTGCATGAGGCCATGGTGGCTACTATAGCTGACTATCCTGGCTACTCCCGCCGCAGTAAGCTAGACCAGAGTCTCAACCTTTGAGAAGCATCCCTTTACGCACTTCACCTACCGTGATCTCAGTATGGTGTTTTATGTGAAGGTCCTCGGACACCATGTTGAGCCCGTGGGCGAATCGCCAACGAGGGCACCAAGCCGGCAGGCTGAAAAGGAAGGCAGTCCGGACGAGACGCCGCACAGAGGTATTATACAAAGCTTTACTCCGTGATCGCTACATTTGAAAATGTAATGACTCCCATGTTTTGGTGAAGAAAAGTTCCCGCCGACTATATCCGGAGAGGTCGCCGATCATGCCTCTACTAGCGGGTTCGTGGGCTGGACACATAGGCGGAAGCTAACATAGGGAACCCGCCAAATGTTCTTCCGGATGCGGATAAAATATCCGCTATAAATTCCAAAGTGGAGAGCGCTTATGAATCACAAAGGCCGCCGGCCGCATTCTCGACGCTTGTTTCTCCAAGAGGCTTTTGATGCCTTCAACTCAGAGAGGCGACATCCGTGTTGCTCAAAATGGTCTTGCTGAGCCAATGGATCAGATGTAAAGGATATACGGTAAGAAAATTTGATGATTATATATATCAAGAGTCCCCGAGACTTGAAACAGTTGGCACAACTGATTTAAGGATCGTTACTTGTGCAGGTACTTATAGAGAAGAATACCCAATTGTCTCAAGAGCTAGAAGAATGCAAAGCCCAACTTCAGGCCACAGTTGCAGCAGTAAAGGAGTCCCCGAAGGCCCCCGCTAGTAACTATTGTTTCCATTTCAAAGAATGGCAGGTATCGAGAGTATGCGCATGCATGCAAATCTAATGAGAGATGTTAGATGACTCCGAGCAACCGAGGTCAGGTAAGGATGCGCTGACGTATGATCGCCACCAATGTCTGGCGAGCGCAAGCTTACGCTGTCATTCAAGAGAAAAATAATCTCCAAGACGCCAAAGACACAGCTGAGCATGGAACTAAAGGATGTTCGCCCAAATTGCCGGACTTCGTGAAGGAGAACAGGCGGCTTCGATGCGGCATTTTCAGTAAGTGCTTGAACCAACTTTGAAAAAGAGTTCGGCGAGGAAGCCGGCTAACAGAGTTGTGTCTGCAGGTATGCCGACGGGTCGCCCCACGGAGGAGATGCCCGGTCTCATGGGTGATCTTCGCCAGAGTTTCACAACCGCATTTAACAAGTTCGCAGTGATGCAAGGTATTGTCCAGTGCCTTGTGGCTATCTGCCTCCCTGCCCAAGGCATTGGGGAGCTTATGGAGAAGCTCAAGGAGCGCGCGCGGCGCTCCGATTATGGAAGATATCAGCCTCGTCGCCAAGGTGCTGTGGAAGCTCGGGCCATGGTGAAGACGCGGTATACTAAGGCTGACCCAAACCACATGGTCGAGGTCGGACCTGTGGGGCCTGATGGAAAAGAGATCCCCGTCTCGGTCTGGTGTACCACCAAGTAGAATTAGCCGCAAAGTATTCCCAACAGGATTGTAGGCTAGATAGCCTGTTGGATGGTATAGAAGAAGAATTTAATCACCTAAGGATCGTAATTTAAATGACATGTAGGATATCTCTAGCCAATTGTAAATCATTTGTCTTGGAGGACCTTTTCGCTCAATTGGACCCGATAGTCCGAGTGTATCCAACACCCGCCAGCTATGTAAAACTGGGTATGCATGGAGACCAAAAGAGGGTCATAAGTGCTTGAATGCATAAGTACCCAACTAGTTATGTTATATTACATGGATAGTAATAAACATCTTCCGTGGAGAATAGTTCCGTTATGGTTCCTTGCTCGAGTACGCATGCCCTAATGTGCATGTCCAAACTGTGAAAAGGGCGCAGTAAAAACATCTGGGGCAAGTGGAAAAATAAAAGTCGCCTTTTTGTTCACCGATCAATATTCCCTTAAGAACTCTAGCTTTCGCTTCACCCACCGAGGTACACATCCGGCTGACCCGGCAAGAATTATCGCAGAGAGGTTCCTTATGCCCTAGCTGAATTAACGGAACGAGGGCATAAATACAAGAGCCAGCAACCCAGCTTGGTCAAACTTAAGTCATATCAATGCATATAATGGCTAATAAAGGTACATGCGAAGAGTAACATATGCGGGGCGATAAGCCCAGAAATTAATTTAAGCTTCGTAAGAAGCCCTGTATAATGAGCGCGTTAGCGCCAAGATTGTGTAGACAAGACAAAATTAGCCTTTTAAGGCGGTGAGGAGAAACAGGAAAAAAGAGAGATGACAGATAACGTGTTTGCAAAAAATGGACAGGGTTAAGGAGACGAACATAGAATCCGGCACTAGGCGTAGAATCTTCGGAGTCTGGCAGCGTTCCATGGGTTTGGCTCAAGTCGATTGTCCGATGCGCCCCGCATTTATACACTACCGGTCAAAACTTGGTCGATAATGAAGGGACCTTCCCATTTCGGTTTGAGCTTGTCCTTTTCTTCTCCGCAGCGAGAACTAACTCGCCAACGTTATAAGTTTTGGCCCGCATTTCGCTTTGGTATCTTCGAGCCTGTTGTCGATAGAATGCTAAACGCGCTTTTGCCACGCCACGCCTTCCTCGAGGTCGCCCAAAATGTCTTGCCGATCGAGCTAGGCCTCTTTTCTTCATACATGCACACCGAGGTGAGTCATGAATTATGTCGCAGGCGTAACCGTCATACCTACCGCACACCATAGAAATGGTGTATCCGTAGTACGATTCGGCGTGGTCCGTAGCTCCCCTGTGAGTACGGAGTCGAGCTCTTCTACCTAGTGCGCAGTTAGATTCCTTTAAGGACCACACTAATTTGGGTTTGATGCCGCCATGATAAGACCATTTGCCCGCCGACTTGACCGTTAGTTTGTGGGTGATAGATGTAAGCATAATCGAGCTTGATGCCCATGTTGTCTGCATTCATAGTTTTACCTTGTCGGCAGTGAAGTTCATGTCGTTGTCGCGATGATGCTGGGGACGCCATAACGGTTTACGACCGGATATGAAGTCTATCACCGGTCCGGATTCGCCGCTTTAACAGTTTGGCTTTTATCCATTTGGTGAATTTATCCACCATGACCAGTAAGTATTTTTCTTATGGGTTCCTCCTTTAAGGGTCCAACCATGTCAAGCCCCTGCACCGCAGCGACCAGGTAATGTGGATTTTGTAGGGCGGTATGCATATGGCTTTGGTTTGCAAAAGCTGGCAACCAACGATCGTTGGACCAAGTCCTCGTAAGGCTCGCCTGGCCGCCGGCGAATAGAATCCTGACGGAAGGCCTTACTTACGGGGCCTGCAAGGCGCGTGGCAGGCCACCGAGTCCGCATGGATTCTCGCCAAGCTTCCGCCTTCGCCTTCGGAGATGCACTCAAGGACTCCGTGGTGCTTTTCTTGTAAAGCTCTCCTTCGTGGACCTTGTAGGGTTTAGATCACCGCACAATGCAGCGTGCCTCATTTTGGTCCTTTGGAAGTTCCTGCCTGGTTAGGTAGGCTGTGATTGGTTCAGTCCATGGGGCGATGACGGCCATTATTACATGGGTCAAGGTGTTATTTCTGTGGCGTAGCCTCCGATTATGTCGAGTGTTCAGATCCGCGCTAGGACGGGTCCGACTATTGTTACCGTGTCCCTTCCCATACCACGGATGGCTTAAACAGTCTTTCCAAGAAGATGTTAGAGGGACCGATCGCGCTTAGCTACCGATACGGGCGAGGATATCCACCACCGGGTTGTTTTCCCGAGCCACATGGTGGAATTCGAGCCCTCAAACCGAGCTGACATCTTGAGGACGGCGCTATGATAAGCCGCCATTTTCAGATCCTTGGCGTCAAGTCTCCATTTATTTGGGATATTGCGAGGTTCGAGTCCCCACGCACCTCCGTGCATTGAATGCCCATGGAAAGTGCCATCCGGAGACCATGTAACAGGCCTCAGATTCGCTGCATTGTTGGAGTCTCGTGGTACGATTTGGAGTAAATATTGACTGTATTCCGTAGGGGACGCCAGACGACGCCAGCCCCTGCACAGCTAGCATTTTAGAGCCGTCAAGTGCATGGTCCAATTGAGTATGCGCCGCATTTTAGGGAGTTCGCTTCGTCCATTTACGCACAAAGTCGCCAATACTTGTACTTAATGGCTCGCCGAGGTTTATATGTTATGTCGAACGGAGGAGCTCAATGTCCCATTTGGCAATCCGCCCGTATGGCGCGGTTGTTTATTATATCATTCAGTGGCACTTCCGAGGCCATCGTAATTGAACACTCTTGAAAGTAGTGTCGCAGTTTCGGATGCCATGAATACCGTGATATGCTATCTTTTGGTAATGCGGTACCGTGATTTGCATGGAGGAGGACAAGGGATACATAGTATACCGCTTTTGAAGGGGAATTTATGTTCGCCGCTTTCGCTCGACGACGAAGCACCGCGCCATAACTTGATGAGTTGCCGCTATGTATAGCAGCATTGGTTCGCCGGCTACTTGGCGCGCCAGATTGGGTTTAGGCCAAGATGGCCTTTATGTCTTCCAGTCCGCCGCGGGCCGCTGGCCCATCCACTGGTGTTCGTGCGCCAAAGGAGGCGTATAATGCGGTAATGCTAATTTCTGGATTTGCTTGAGGTTAGTTGGGATGGCCAACCGTGATGTGGCTCGGATTTTAGTCGGATTTGCTTCAATTCCTCCGCTGAAACGATAAAACCCAGGAGCTTTCAGCGGGTATGCCAAAACGATTTTTCCGGGTTGAGCTTGATGTCGATGTTCGAGATTGTTGAACGTGAGCCTCGTTGTCTATTAAAGAGTCGACGGTGTCTGGTTTTAACGACCACATCGCTCACGATGCCTCCACCGCTTTGCCGATCCGCTTTTCTAGACATGTCCAATCATGCGCTGATACGCTGCACCGCATTTTAAGCCAAAAGGCATTGTGTTGAAACAGTAAGGGCCGATGGTGTGATAAATGCCGCTGCGGCTTGGTCGGACTCTCGCCATCTTTATTGCGTGGTAGCCGGAGTATGCATCGAGGAAGCACAATGAGTCGTGAACCCGCGGCAGCGCCGATAATTTGATCGATGCGGGAGGGGAAGGGATCCTTGGGCAAGCCTAGTTGAGGTCCTTGAAATCAACGATAGGCACCAGGATTTTTCCTTCTAGGTACCATCACCAGTTTGCTAGCCAGTCCGGTGTTTTATTTCTCCGATGAATCCGCCTCCAATAACTTGGCTACTCCGCCCCATAGCTTGTCTCTAGGCTCGTAGAAACGCCAAAGAGTTTGCTTGACCGCCTTGAATCCTTTTATAATGTTAAGGCTATACTGCCAACTCATGGGATTCCCGGCATATACGATGGATGCCAGCAAATATGTCCCACCTCGCAGGCAGAACTCCCGTAGTGCGGCGCCCACAAGGCTTAACTGTGCCCCGATGGAGGCTGTTTTTGTAGGGTCCGCTGGTGGACTTGGAATTTGACTATTTCATCTGCTGGTTTGAAAGAGGTGGACTTGGATCTTTTGTCGAGTATCACGTCATCCCTGTCCATGGTGGAGCGTAGCGCAGTTAACTCCTCTGCCGCGAGGGCTTCGGATAATGCCTCGAGGGCCAGTGCGGCTGTTTTGTTTTCGGCACGGAGTGCTATGTCCGGATCGCTAGCTAGAGTGATGATTTCATTGGGTCCAGGCATTTTGATCTTCATGTACCCGTAATGGGGTATGGCTTGGAAGATCGTGAACGCCTCCCGCCCTAAAAGGGTGTGGTATCCGCTACTGAACGGGGCCACTTGGAATGTGATTTCTTCGGACCTGTAATTCTTCGGCGTGCCAAATACCACATCTAGTGTGATTTTCCCAGCGCAACTTTCTTCCCGACTAGGGATGATTCCTCTAAAGGTTGTGCTGCTTTGCTCAATGCGCCTCTGCCTACTTCCATTTTTGAAGAGTTTCTTCATAAATGAGGTTTAATCCGCCGCAGCCCATGAGCACTTTGGTGAGCCGACAATCGTCCACAATTGGGCTAAAGACCAATGCGGCTGGTGCTCGGGTTGTTCGAATTTAGGTTCGCCACTCGCTGAAGGTGATAGCCGTGTCGCCCATGGGTTTATTATCGCCACTGGCAGATTTCGCAAGGCCATGGAGTGCTAGCTTGTGCCTATTATTTGAGGCTAATGTCTCAAAGACTTTAACACCGTGATTGTAATCCACGGATGGTGTTCTCGCGGTATTTTGAATGAGGAGATCCTCACCGCTTTTGGCCACCTGCTGGAGTACACAACATGCTCTAAGTTTGTGTGTTGGTATGGTATCCGTTGTACTGTGAAATTTGTAGGGTCCGTGAAGCCATCCCTCCAACACGGTTCCATGCCCTGTAGTGGGCTTTTTGCTTTTTGTAATTAAATCGGGCGATTTACGAGGATGCGCTTTTAATTCAGACTGTGTTTAGTCGTACGGATTATCCCAAATTTTGTTTCGGTTTTCTGCACTTTCCATTGCACAAGATTTCCATACTATGGCTGCCAAGTCAGCTAAGTGTGCTATGTCACGGCGACTTATGGCGCTAAGGATTCCCTTGTCCGCATAATTATTGCAGAAGAATGAGATTGCGCTTCATCGCGATACCATTGACCTTGTTCATTACAAGGAGGAATCGCCCAATAGTGATGTACTATTTCATGGGGCTCTTGCCTAATGTGGGAGGGATCGCTTATATCTAGGTGGGTGGGTGGATTTAAGTCCGAACCCTGACACGATATGAGACCCAGGGGCAGGGGAGTTTCCGATCTTGGAAGTTCGGGCTCCGGGATGTTGCCCGATAGGTCTGGCCCGCTGCCTGATTCTAGGTTCGAGGCTTGGGCGACGTCCTTCCGTAAACGGGTATCCGGTTCGAAGAGCTTGGGAATCTGGACATAGTTTGTCCTCAAGATAGAGCAAGAATTGCCGCATTGTTCCTCCACCACCGCTATCTGATGGGTTACCGGCGGAGAGTTAATCTCCCTTTGGTCGGGTTTAAGCCCAATCCGATCATAGTCCGTAGCGACTCCCACAGGGGCGATGAGATCCAAGAGCTCGTTTAGGGAAGAGACCTCCATTGGTTCCATCTCCTCGGCCAGTTCTGAGCCGACGTGGAGGCTATTTTTGATGACCCGAGAAGTCATCGTCGGCGCAGCAGCCGAACGGGCGGTCATGAAGAAACCGCCAAGCCGGAGGGTTTGGCCGACAGCCAGGGCTCCCCCAGAGGTAACGTTGTCCTTGACAACAAGATGCGGCATCCTTCCTGCGCGCGAAGGCACGTGGAACTCTCAATGAAAGCACCAATGTCGTGTCAAACCCGCGGATCTCGGTAGGGGTCCCAAACTATGCGCCTAAGGCGGATGGTAACAGAGGCAGGGAAACGATGTTTACCTGTGTTCGAGCCCTCTCGATGGAGGTAATACCCTACTTCCTGCTTGATTGATCTTGATGATATGAGTAGTACAAGAGTTGATCTACCATGAGATCGTAGAGGCTAAACCCTAGAAGCTAGCCTATGGTATGATTGTTGTTGCCCTATGGGCTAAACCTCCGGTTTATATAGACATCGGAGGGGCTAGGGTTACACAGAGTTGGTTACAAGGAGGAGATCTACATATCCAGACGCTAAGCTTGCCTTCCACGCCTAGGAGAGTCCCATCCGCACACCTAGACGTAAGTCTTCAATCTTGTATTCATAGTCCAACAGTCCGCCAAAAGATATAGTCCGCTGTCCGATACCCCTAATCCAGACTCCTCATGATCTTCGTGTCAAAATGATGGGCGTAAGGGACCACTTCAGGGGCTTCGGCATCGAACGACGGCTTTATCAAGAGGATTCTCACGCGCCCACCGCTTCAATGGGCGGTGAGGTGCAACAAGGCGCCATCGTCGACGCACATGGCCTCTATAGCCTTCGAACTCATGCTCGCCGGACTCGCCGCCCTTTCGTGATCATCATCTTCCTTCTTTCTTGTCGCGCCCCGAGCGGCCTCTCTTGTTGGTTATCTTGCCGCGCGCCCCCTTGGCTGCCACACTTTGTCGGATCCTCAAAGAGCATCATGACCCTTCTCCTTGTCTCGCTTTTCATATTCAGCCTCCTCGCTTCGCAAGCAGCTCAACCTGCTGGCAGTTCGAGGTCATGGCCCTTGGTGCGTGGATCTTGCAAGATCGCTTGTCGGAGCCTCCTGGCTTGCCAGCCGCCGCCAGGCTAAGCAAGCGCACACCCGCAACCTCCTTGTTGGGGTCGCCACCTTGGTCTTTTTATGTGCCGAGCTCGCCAGATCCCTTAACGGCAAGCACAATCTTGCCTTTGCGCTTTCGTTGCGGCGCCGCCCTTCATTGTCGGGCGGCGTGTCTTCGCTCAGGAGTTGGTTTCGCACCGCGCCCTCGCCGGGTACTTCCTCCCTATTCAGCTCGAAAGACATCTATCGCCGTAACATAAAGTTCGCCACATCCTTGACCTTGTTCAACGCCAACTCTTCACGATCTTGCGGTTGCGCACATTCTAATGGAATGCACCGATAACGGCGGCGGATGAACATCCGATGTTGTATCGCACTGTGTTGAACCTCAGATGTACTTGCGCAGGTTTTCACCTTCTTTCGGGGATGATGAGATCGTTGTTCGCCATGAGCTTGGTGGCCTCCAAAGAAGGCGCCCAACAAACTCATGACACAACCACCAAGAAGAAATGGAATCACCGCAAGTGCATCAACCACTACATAACATTGGGTTTGAGTGCCAATGGAAGTAATTGGCAAGCTCTTTGTCGTCATGAGCTCCAAAGCAGCTTACATCGCGATGGTGTAGATGCCGAGGAACTCCGGCGGTGGGTCTTGCCGCTGTACTTCTCGCCAACATCGGGCTTGAACATGCGTGGAGGGCCACTAGAACTGCCGCAACTCGGTAAAGGCTGGACAACCCACCTCGTAAGGCAGGTCGCTAGGGCCCCCAGCCAGTGGTCCATAGTAGGCCCCGCACGCTGATCCGACCGATGGCGCCTCCCGCCGCTGCTCGATAGTAGTTCGAGCATCTTCCCGGCCCGCTTCAAGGACTTGACGTTGGTCGAGAGGGTTCGCGGGTCGGACGATGCTGTGGAAACATTGTCATCGATGTCGGGTCGACGCCCAGGCTGTTCTCCGCAGCCGGGGGTGTTAGAACGCTGCAGAAAATTAAAAATTTCCTACGGTTTCACCAAGATCTATCTAGGAGTTCATCTAGCTACGAGTCAAGGGAGTGAGTTTGCATCTACATACCACTTTGTAGATCGCGAGCGAAGCGCTCAAAAGAACGGGATGAAGTAGTCGCTCGCCGTGATCCTATCACCGGAGATCCTAGCGCCGAACGGACGGCACCTCCGCTGCTCAACACACGACGGACGGGAGACGCCTCCTTCTTGATCCAGCAAGGGAAAGGAGATGTTGATGATGATCCAGCAGACGACGGCGTGGTGGTGGATGCAAAGAGATCTCCGCAGGCTTCGCCAAGCTGCATGGGAGGAGGACGAGGTGTAGCAGGGGAGGAGGCGCCAGACTTCAGTGGTGCGGCTGCCCCTCCCTCCCTTTATATAGGCCCCTGTGGGGCACCACCCTGGGGATCCCATCTCCAAGGGGGCGGCGCCAAGGGGGAGGAGTGCCCCAAGGCAGTGGCGCTTCCACCCTAGGGTTTTAACCCTAGGCGCAGGGTGGGCCAAGGGGCGCACCAGCCCACTATGGGCTTGTTCCTTCCCACTTCAGCCCATGGGGCCCTCCGGATGGGTGGCCCCACCTGTGGACCCCTCGACCCTTCCGGTGGTCCCAGACAATACCGGTGACCCCAAACTTTCCCGATGGTCAAATACCACTTCCTATATATAATTCTTTACCTCCGACCATTCCGAACTCCTCGTGACGTCCGGATCTCATCCGGACCAACAACATTCGTATACTGCATACTCATATTCATACAACCCTAGCGCCACCGAACCTTATGTGTAGACCCTACGGGTTCGGGAGACACGAGACATGACCGAGACGGCTCTCGGCAATAACTAACAGCAGGATCTGGATACCCATGTTGGCTTCTACATGCTCCTCGATGATCTCATCGGATGAACCACGATGTCGAGGATTCAAACAATCCCGATACAATTCCCTTTGTCAATCGGTATGTTACTTGCCCGAGATTCGATCGTCGGTATCCCAATACCTCGCTAAATCTCGCATCGCAAGTCACTTTACTCGCATCAGAATGCATGATCCCGTGACTGACACTTGGTCACTTTGAGCTCATTATGATGATGCACTACCGAAAGGGCCCAAGGATACCTCTCCATAACACGGAGTGACAAATCCCAGCCTCGATCCGTGTCAACCCAATGTACACTTTCGAGATACCAGTAGTGCACCTTTATAGTCACCCATTTACGCCAGGACGCTTGGTACACCCAAAGCACTCAGACGGTATCCGGGAGTTACACGATCTCATGGTCTAAGGATTAGATACTTGACATTGGAAAAGCTCTAGCAAAACGAACTACACGATCTTGTGCTATGCTTAGGATTGTCTTGTCCATCACATCATTCTCCTAATGATGTGATCCCGCTGTCAATGACATCCAATGTCCATAGTCAGAAACCATGACTATCTGCTGACCAACGAGCTAGTCAACTAGAGGCTCACTAGGACATTTTGTGGTCTATTTATTCACACGTATTACGATTTTCGGATAATACAATTATAGCATGAATAAAAGACAATTATCATGAACAAGGAAATATAATAATAATCCTTTATTATTGCCTCTAGGGCATATTTCCAACAGTCTCCCACTTGCACTAGAGTCAATAATCTAGTTACATTGTGATGAATCGAACACCCATAGAGTTCTGGTGTTGATCATGTTTTGCCCATGGAAGAGGTTTAGTCAAGGATCTGCGACATTCAGATCCGTATGCACTTTGCAAATTTCTATGTCTCAATCTTGAACATTTTCACGGATGGAATTGAAGCGACGCTGATGTGCCTGGTCTTCTTGTGAAACCTGGGCCCTTGGCAAGTGCAATAGCTCCAGTGTTGTCACAGAAGAGTTTGATCGCCCCGACGCATTGAGTATGACTCCTAGGTCGGTGATGAACCTTCACCCAAATTGCTTCATGCGCTGCCTCCGAGGCTGCCATGTACTCCGCTTCACATGTAGATCCCGCCACGACACTCGCTTGCAGCTGCACCAGCCATCGCTCCACCATTCAACATATACACGATCCGGTTTGTGACTTAGAGTCATTCAGATCTGTGTCGGCTTAGCGCCGACGTAACCTTTACGACGAGCTCTTCGTCACCTCCATAAATGAGAAACATGTCCTTTGTCCTTTCAGTACTTCAAGATATTCTTGACCGCTGTCCAAAGGTTCCTTGTCGGGATTACTTTGGTACCTTCCTACCAAACTTACGGCAAGGTTTACATCAGGTCCGGTACACAACATGGCATACATAATAGATCCTATGGCCGAGGCATAGGGATGACGCCATCTCTTCTTTATCTTTTGTCGTGGTCGGGCATTGAGCCGAGCTCAATCTTACACCTTGCAAGACAGTGCAAGAACCCTTTCTTGGACTGATCCATTTTGAACTTTTTCAAAATCTTATCAAGGTATGTGCTTTGTGAAGATTTATGAGGCATCTCGATCTATCTCTATAGATCTTGATGCCTAATATATAAGTAGCTTCTCCAAGGTCCTTAGGCCTTAATGTTGTCCAAGAGTTCTATATCATTTCCCATCAAAAGTATGTCATCTACATATAATATGAGAAATGCCACAGAGCTCCCACTCACTTTCTTGTAAACGCAGGCTTCTCCATAAGTCTCAGATAAACCCAAACGCTTTGATCATCTCATCAAAGCTTAATGTTCCAACTCCGAGATGCTTGCACCAGCCCATAAATGGATCGCTGAGCTTGCATACTTTGTTAGCATTCTTAGGATCGACAAAACCTTCCGCTGCATCATATACAGCTCTTCCTTAAGATAACCGCTAAGGAATGCTGTTTTGACATCCATCTGCCATATCTCATAATCATAGTATGCGCAATTGCTAACATGATTCGGACGGACTTAAGCTTCGCCACGGAGAGAAAGTCTCATCGTAGTCAATCCCTTGAACTTGCCGATAACCTTTAGCGACAAGTCGAGCTTTATAGATGGTGACATTACCATCCGCCCTCCGCCTTCTTCTTAAAGATCCATTTGTTTTCTATCGTCACGATCATCGGGCAAGTCTGTCAAAGTCCATACTTTGTTTTCATACATGGATCCTATCTCGGATTGCATGGCTTCGAGCCATTTGTTGGAATCTGGGCCCGCCATCGCTTCTTCATAGTTCAAGGTTCACCGTTGTTCAACAACATGATTTCCGTGACAGGGTTGCTGCATCACTCGTGCGGAACGTGTCCTAGTGGACCCACGGGTTCAAGAGCAACTTGATCCAAGTACCTTGATCATCATCATTAATTTCTCTTCGCTTGGTGTAGGCATCACAGAACATTTTCTTGAGCTGCACTACTATCCTGCTCAAGAGGTAGTACTTCATCGAAGTTCTACTTTCCTCCCACTTACTTTTTCGAGAGAAACTTTTTCCGTAAAGGATCCGCTTGGCAACAAAGATCTTGCCTCGGATTTTAAGTAGAAGGTATACCCAATGGTTTCCTTAGGGTATCCTATGAAGACGATTTTTCCGATTTGGGTTCGAGCTTTTCAGGTTGAAGTTTCTTGACATAAGCATCGATCCCCAAACTTTTAGAAACGATGCCTTAGGTTTCTTCCCAAACCATAATTCATACGGTGTCATCTCAACGGATTTAGACGGTGCCCTATTTAAAGTGAATGTAGTTGTCTCTAGAGCGTATCCCCAAAATGATAGTGGTAAATCAGAAGAGACATCATAGATCACACCATATCCAATAGAGTGCGACACGACGCTCGACACACCGCTACGCTGAGGTGTTCCAGCGGCGTGAGTTGTGAAACGATTCCACATTTCCTTAAGTGTACCAAATTCGTGACTTAAATATTCTCCTCCACGATCTGATCATAAGAATTTTATCTTTCGTCACGTTGATTCTCTACTTCATTCTGAAATTCCTTGAACTTTTCAAAGGTCTCAGACTTTGTGTTTCATCAAGTAGACATACCCATATCTACTCAAGTCATCAAGAGAGTGAGAACATAACGATATCCTCCACGAGCCTCAACACTCATTGGACCGCACACATCGGTATGTATGATTTCCAACAAGTTGGTTGCTCGCCCATTGTTCCGAGAACGGAGTCTTGGTCATCTTGCCCATGAGGCATGGTTCGCATGTGTCAAATGATTCATAATCGAGAGACTCCAAAAGTCCATCAAGATGGAGCTTCTTCATGCGCTTGACACCAATGTGACCAAGGAGGCAAGTACACAAGTATGTGGGACTATCGTTATCAACTTTACATCTTTTGGTATTCACGCTATGAATATGTGTAACATTACGCCGAGATTCATTAAGAATAAACCATTGACCATAGGGGCATGACCATAAAACATATCTCTCATATAAATAGAACAACCATTATTCTCGGATTTAAATGAGTAGCCATCTCGATCAAATGAGATCCAGATACAATGTTCATGCTCAAACTTGGCACCAAATAACAATTATTAAGGTTTATAACTAATCCCAGAGGCAAATGTAGAGGTAGCGTGTCGACGGCGATCACATCGACCTTGAACCATTCCCGACGCCAAGATCGTCACCTCGCCCTTCGCCAGCCTCCATTTATTCCGCAGCTCCCCGCTGTGAGTTACAAATATGAGCAACGGCACCGTATCAAATACCCAAGAGTTACTACGAGTAATCGGTAAGGTACACATCAATTACATGTATATCAAATATACCTTTAGTGTTGCCGCCTTCTTGTCCGCTAAGTATTTGGGGCAGTTCCGCCCAAAGGACCCTTTCCTTGCAATAAAAGCACTCGCCCTCAGTGCTTGGGTCCATTCTTGACTTCTTCCCGTAATCGGCTTATGTATGCCGCAACCTCCTTGTCGCCCTTCTTGAAGTTCTTCTTTCCTTGCCCTTCTTGAACTTAGTGGTTTTATTGACCATCAACACTTGATGTTCTTTCTGATTTCAACCTCTCACGACTTCAGATTGAGAATACTTCGGAATGGTCTTCACCATCCCCTGATATTGTAGTTCATCACAAAGCTCTTGTAGCTTGGTGGGAGCGATCAAGGATTCTGTCAATGACCGCCACGTCCGGGAGGTTTATGTCCACTGGGACAAAGGGTTGTGCAACCCATACATTTTGAGTATGTGCTCACCGACAGTAACTGTTTTCTCCATCTTACAACTATAGAACTTGTCGGAGACTTCATATCTCTCGACCCGGCATGAGCTTGAAAACTAGTTTCAGCTCCTCTAACATCTCATATGCTCCGTGTTGCTCAAAACGCTTTTGGAGCCCCGATTCTAAGCTGTAAAGCATGCCGCACCGAACGAGGGAGTAATCATCAAGACGAGACTGCCAAGCATTCATAATGTCTTGGTTCTCTCGACGGTGCATCACCTAGCGGTCCTTCTAGGACATATTGTTTCTCGGCAGCTATGAGGATGATCTCGTGTTCCGGACCCAGTCCGATAGTTGCTGCCATCATCTTTCAGCTTTGTTTTCTAGGAACGCTGAAGTTCATGTTGACATGAGCGCTGGCCATTTGATCTACAAGACATATTTGCAAAAGTTTTAGACTAAGTTCATGATAATTAAGTTCATCTAATCAAAATTATTTTAATGAACTCCCACCAGATTAGACATCCTCTAGTCATCTAAGTGTTACACGATCCGAAGTCGACTAGGCCGTGTCCGATCATCACATGAGACGGACTAGTCATCGCCGGTGAACATTCTCATGTTGATCGATCTTCCATACGACTCGTGTTCGACCTTTCGGTCTCCGTGTTCCGAGGCCATGTATGTACATGCTAGGCTCGCTGGTTAACCCTAAGTGTTTTGCATGTGTAAAACTGTCTTACACCCGCTGTAGTTGAACGTAAGGATCTATCACACCCGATCATCACGTGGTGCTTCAAACGATTTAACTTTAGCAACGGTGCACGCTAGGGAGAACACTTTTGAAATTGTTGTAAGGATCATCTTATTTACTACCGCCATTCTAAGTAAACAAGATGCATAAACCTAATAAACATCACATGCAATTATATAGTAGTGACATGATATGGCCAATATCATATAGCTCCATTGATCTCCATCTTCGGGCTCCATGATCATCTTGTCACCGCATGACACCATGATCTCCATCATCATGATCTCCATCATCGTGTCTTCATGAAGTTGTCACGCCAACGACTACTTCTACTTCTATGGCTAACGCGCTTAGCAATAAAGTTAAGTAATTTACATGGCGCTCTTCAATGACACGCAGGTCATA
The DNA here is from genome assembly GCA_021605205.1 of Aegilops longissima. NCBI lineage: Eukaryota > Viridiplantae > Streptophyta > Magnoliopsida > Poales > Poaceae > Aegilops > Aegilops longissima. The sequence continues at coordinate 50,713 of JAHIAM010006176.1, read as the reverse complement.
CAAAAATAAAGACAACTCCTATGGTTCCTGCCGTTGTCATACTCATCGACATGCAAGTCGTGATTCCTATTACAAGAACATGATCTCATACATCACAATATGTCATTCATCATTCATCACAACTTCCGCCATATCACATCACATGACAATTGCTGCAAAAACAAGTTAGACGCCCTCTAATTGTTGTTGCATCTTTACGTGGCTGCAATTGGGTTCTAGCAAGAACGCTTTTCTTACCTACGAATAACCACAACATTATTTTGTCAACTTCTATTTACCCTTCATAAGGACCCTTTTCATCGAATCCGCCCAACTAAAGTGGAGAGACAGACACCCGCCAGCCACCTTATGCAACTAGTGCATGTCACCGGTGGAACCGGTCTCACGAAGCGCACGTAAGGTTGGTCCGGCCACTTCATCCCACAATACCGCTGAAGCAAGATAAGACTAGTAGCGGCAAGCAAGTTGACAAGATCTACGCCCACAACCAAATTGTGTTCTACTCGCAATAGAGAACTACGATAGACCTAGCTCATGATGCCACTGTTGGGGAACGCTGCAGAAAATTAAAATTTTTCCTACGGTTTCACCAAGATCTATCTAGGAGTTCATCTAGCAACGAGTCAAGGGAGTGAGTTTGCATCTACATACCACTTTGTAGATCGCGAGCGAAAGCGCTCAAAAGAACGGGATGAAGTAGTCGCTCGCCGTGATCCTATCACCGGAGATCCTAGCGCCAACGACGGCACCTCCGCTGCTCAACACATGTACGGACGGAGACGCTCTCCTTCTTGATCCAGCAAGGGAAAGGAGAGGTTGATGATGATCCAGCAGCACGACGGGCGGTGGTGGATGCAAGAAACTCCCAGGCTTCGCCAAGCCGCCATGGGAGGAGGACGAGGTGTAGCAGGGGAGGAGGCGCCAGACTTCAGGGGTGCGGCTGCCCCTCCCTCCCTTTATATAGGCCCCAGAGGGGGGGAGCCGACCCTTGGGGATCCCATCTCCCAAGGGGGGCGGCGGCCAAGGGGGGAGGAGTGCCTCCCAAGGCAAGTGGGTGCCCCCCCACCCTAGGGTTTTAACCCTAGGCTAGGGTAGGCAGGGGCGCACCAGCCCACTATGGGCTGGTTCCTCCCCACTTCAGCCCATGGGGCCCTCCGGATGGGTGGCCCCACCTGTGGACCCCGACCTTCCGTGGTCCCAGACAATACCGGTGACCTCAAACTTTCCCGATGGCCAAATACCACTTCCTATATGTAATTTTTACCTCCGACCATTACGAACTCCTCGTGACGTCCGGATCTCATCCGAGACCAACAACATTCGTATACTGCATACTCATATTCATACAACCCTAGCGCCACCGAACCTTATGTGTAGACCCTACGGGTTCGGGAGACACGAGACATGACCGAGACGGCTTTCGGCTATAACCAACAACGGATCTGGATACCCATGTTGGTCCTACATGCTCCTCGATGATCTCATCGATGAACCACGATGTCGAGGATTCAAACAATCCCGTGATACAATTCCCTTTGTCAATCGGTATGTTACTTGCCCGAGATTCGATCGCCGGTATCCCAATACCTCGCTCAATCTCGCATCGCAAGTCACTTTACTCGCATCAGAATGCATGATCCCGTGACCAGACACTTGGTCACTTTGAGCTCATTATGATGATGCACTACCGAAAGGGCCCAGGATACCTCCCCGTAACACGGAGTGACAAATCCCAGCCTCGATCCGTGTCAACCCAATGTACACTTTCGAGATACCGTAGTGCACCTTTATAGTCACCCAGCACGCCAGGACGCTTTGGTACACCCAAAGCACTCAGACGGTATCCGGGAGTTACACGATCTCATGGTCTAAGGAATAGATACTTGACATTGGAAAAGCTCTAGCAAAACGAACTACACGATCTTGTGCTATGCTTAGATTGTCTTGTCCATCACATCATTCTCCTAATGATGTGATCCCGTTGTCAATGACATCCAATGTCCATAGTCAGAAACCGTGACTATCTGCTGATCAACGAGCTAGTCAACTAGAGGCTCACTAGGGACATTTTGTGGTCTATTTATTCACACGTGTATTACGATTTCCGGATAATACAATTATAGCATGAATAAAAGACAATTATCATGAACAAGGAAATATAATTATAATCCTTTTATTATTGCCTCTAGGGCATATTTCCAACAGGGGGGGGGGGAGTGCACCGTGGTCGCAGCGTCTCTAGTCCCCCCACCGTCGGCATGCACCGGCTCGTCAGGACGCCGGTGCGAGGGTCCCGTTGGGAGCGGCTCGTCCTTGTTGGCAAAGCTGACAAGGCTCCGGATGGTGGCTCTCCACTGCCGAGCCCGCAGCAGGGGAAGTCGAGGAGCAGCTGCACGCGAAGCTAATTCGACGCCGATGGTCAAGTCTTCGTATTTGTGCCATCCTCGATCAGTATGTCGGCACACACAATACATCAATGTATATATCAAAGTGCAATCACATGTATAATTAACGAAACTGATATATACCTCATAAGTCACAGCGAAACAAATAGTCGGGTGTGGAGTCCCATCAACGCCATCGGCAGGTTGAGTGTAGACCGTAACCCAAAGATCGTAACTCTTACTGTCGAGGAAATATCTGCAACATGATACGTTGCAGCCGTAGGTCAGACATTGAATGTACCGCAAGATCACAATAAGAGAAAATGATGATAAACTATACTATATGCAGATGGCTTTGTGGCTCAGATTCGAGTTTTGTTTATGTAAAAGCCGGTTTTATTTTCCTACATCAAAGGAATAAATGAAATCTGTACTATGGAATTTTCTATCATGACATGGTTCCGCCAACCGATGTCTCATAGCCCAAATTCATCATAAGTTGCCCACAATTGTTATCATCCGTGTTGAGAGTTCCGAGATAGATCCAGTCCAGATGCTCAAATTGTCCGTGAATCGGGACACGGCTAATCGATTAGGTTTTAACCTCTCAGAGGTTTGTACACTTTACCCGCAAGATTCGATCCTCTTTTACGCTCTCGCACTTCGTGGTGTTTGAGAACAAGATGACCAAACATGGTCTTCCAAGAGTTCCCCCGACCACCGTCCGTGCTCATCCAATCCTACCGTAGTTCTACATCTGCTAGCACCGCCCCAGCCAGAGTCACAACTAGGGTCAACCAAGCCAGAGCCCGTAGTGACTTGCGGTTGCATGTAAGCTGGGCATGAAGTATTCTTCCGCCTCTTTGAGTCCGGGTGAAGCTCCGCAAGATGTCATGGCGCTTCTCCATGCATCCCGCCAACCACCGGATTCTCCAGGTGCCCACAACCATCCTTCACCCAAGAGTGTGTATTGAATTCTTGCCTCGAGTCTTGAAGTCTTGAGGCCTTGAAGATGCAGTCCTTGCAGATTCCATCATGGAGTTGTCGCCATTGACGAGATCCTCCATTCTCACACCACTCCTGAAGCACTCATACCAACCCCGCCTACTATAGCGTAGCATTAAAATAAATAACGCCCCGGCTTGGTAACAGGGTGATGGGTTCCTACCTCATGCATACTACTCAACTACAAGGATTCAATATCACTACTGGAGGGATTGTTGCTAAGATGACACTAGATGCAATAAAACACATGGGTATGAAAACATGGTCAAAGTGAACTTGCCTTGTCGACGATCTTCGAAAACTAGGGACTCGTGGTAGCAAGCTTCAGACCGGAAATTCTACCGAGGCAAACAACAATCATAATAAGCATATAGCATATGATCACTTAACATAATAGCATGCTACATAACACACCAAACAAACGAATCAAAACCCAAAGGAAAACTCGAAGAAATCCAACTCAATGTTTTTCCTACTTCAAGCAACAACTAAAAGTAGTTTTACATAACAAAATTCTTCTTAACAGAACCTAAGCATGGGTTTATGCTACCAAACAGAAAAGAATTCATCAAGCAACTAGTAGCAAAAAGAATCACCTTAAAATCTATGATAAAACTCCTATTGGGCCTAAAGCAAATTCTAGTAGGAAAATAAAATAAAACTTTTATTTATTATAAATAAAAGTTCATGCTCTAAAGTTACAAAACTAACCTAGAATAATCTATCACATAGGAAAAATAAATTTATTTGCTAATTAAAACAATAGGAAAACAGAGCTAGTTAAATAATTAAGAATAACATGATTCTGGTTAAAACTTATTTTTATTACTCCTAAAATGCCCAAATAAATTCCTACGGTTAGGCAATGTCAAAACAAAGTTGTGACAAAAAGAATCACTAAAAATAATTTTCCTAACTCATTTTATAGCAGATTTACTATTCTGTCTAAATCTAAAATAAAGCAATTTTAAATAATTTGAACATAGCTAATTATATTTTCTAAAGAAACTATAAGAAATTTGCATACCAACAAAAAAGGAATCACTTAAAAATATTAAGTAGATTAAAAGATATGAATTTTTCAAATCTGAAACTATTCTGTTAAAACAGAAAACGAAAAATAAAGAAAAACGGCCTAATGGACCTATCTAACGCCATGGGCGTAACATAACTAAAATGGCCCTAGTGGTTTTAAAACGAATCGGCCGGTTCAACTAAAAACCCTAACAAAAATAAACCGGAACTAACCGGAACAAAACCGGTTTATTTTAAACTAACCTAAATAAAACGTACCCCTTCGGGGGATCTAATCCTAACCGTTGAGATAGATCAGACGGCGGGGGTGGACTCCGGTGACTCACCGAAGGTCGACGGCGGCGGCGGCTCGGGCAGCGAGTGCTCCGGCGTCTCCGGTGGTCGGGGCGACGGGGGAGTTCCGGGGTGACGGGCGAGGGGGTCCGGGTGGGTCATGAGCTGGGTGGCTGGGTGGGTCCGGACGGTGGCAATGGCGGCGGCGGCGTCGGTGCTCCAAAGCACTCGCGAGAGAGGAGAGGGTCGGGCGAGGGGGGAAACGGGTCGGGGGTATATATAGGCGGGCGCCACGACTTGACGAGGGGCAACGCGGGCGAGGGATCTCGGGATCCCGGATCTCACGGATCTCCGGCGAGCGCGCGCGGCGTGGCGAGGGGAAGAAGGAGGTGGGGCCCGCCTGTCGGGAGAGAGGGTGCGACGCTGCTGGCCGGTTGGCCGAGGCGAGACCGATCTGCCTCGGCCGCCTGGCTTGCTCGGCGTGGCCGGGCGTGGTCGGGCGCTACTGGGCTGCTATCGGCCGGGCCGCCTGGGTGTTGGCTGGGCCGGTTGGCCTGGCCGGCGCCCAGGGGCTTTTCTTTTTTCTATTTTTTTGAAAATAAAAGAGAGAAAATATATATAATATATAAATATTTTATATAGGACATATATATATCAAAATGATCAGGGGAATATTCCCTATCATTTGAACATTTTTCCAGGGGCAAAATCCAAACTTTATAAAAATTCATTTTTTTTCAAAATTCAAATAAAACTCAAATTTGAAAAGGGTTTTCAAGATACTTTCAAATGACTTTCAATTTGATTCTTTTAACCTCCAACTCATATTTCATATAATTGAAGAAGTCATTTTATCTTCTCTCATGAAAATCATAGAGTTGCATAAAGCTTTGAATTTGAAATATTTTCAGCTTGAAATTCAAATCTTTCCAAAACCCTTTTCATTCCAAATGGAAGAAGTCATGTCATCTTAACTCTAGGGTTTGGTGTTGGAATGAACTTGAATTCATTAAGTTCCAAAAGGGCAAAGGAAAAGTTTGGGAAAGTCATTTCATTCCCTCTCATTCAACTTTCAAAAGTTTCAAATTCCACTCAATTTCACTCAATCAATCAAACAAACAATCGCACAACAAGCATAGTTATTTATCTAATATATAACATTCCAAAATTTAGAATTTTGGGATGTTACAAACCTACCATTATTTAAAATGAATCTCGCCCCTAGATTCAAGAGGCTAGCAAGAAAAGGTTAGGGCTCGGGTCTTCTAGCAAATATTTTGGACGGAAAGGTCAGGGTGCTACCACACTTAAAAACAAGGTTATAGTTCCAATAAACTCGGATACTTCCTCCGAGTGCCGACAATATATGTCTCTTCACATACCTTACAATAGCTCCTTCATTAACGCCTTCGCCGAAGCATAGCGCTTTCTCAAAATCTTGGGTCGGTTCGTCAAAGTTGAAGTTCGTCCGAGACCGGATCTTCTTAGCTGATATGTCTCGTGTCCATTCTAGACAACTATCGAAATACTCATGGTGGTCTACCATTAATGGTTTCTGCAGAAAAGGGCCTTGGCTTCATTCTCACCGATAATCTACGATTGGCAACAACTGCCATGTACATGGGTTCCATCGCCCTACCATTCTATGGTTTTATGGCTTATCGCTACGACACTCTTCTAAGGTTTTCGAGGCTCTCTGATTTTCCATCAACATATGATAGTTCATGATAGAAGTCTCCGTATGGGGCCAATCCATCCCGCATTTGAATCATTACCACATACGTAAATAGTAAATCACGATTCTAACACTTGGGCATACTCACAAGCATTGCATAATTTTCTTGTTCTCGAACCGGTTCGAGTAAACTTTGGTTCAGCAAGCCAAACAAAACATCTATCGTTACTTCACCACTCTCAGTTTTTATGTAACCTCCACGTAAACGTATGCTGATTGAATCACCGATTCTTCCAAATTTCTTCCTTCATGAAGGTTACATCTGCTCTTTTCAAAATCCTGGGCCTGTGGGTTATGGCCCACTTCCACACTAGTGCAGCTTTAACACATCCTTGGAGTAACTCTCTTGTTCCATATTACACCTCCTTTAAATCCAAAGAGTACTGCTTCTTCATACCATCATATCAAAAGCAAAACTCCAACTTTTTTTCCTTCAACTACAGTCCGTGGAATATATATATTTTCTTATCCATTAGTCTAGTCTTCTTCACAGTGGTACTACCACCCAAAAATGAAATTCACAACTATCCATAGACCATATTTCTCATATCCTCAAAATGGTCAAAACTGTGTTCATAGAGTAACAACTCATACAATTAAACATATGAAAACATGTCACCTTAACTTTATTTATTTCATGAATCCATTACAAACTCTGAGCACCCTTTACATAACTCAACTTATTGTACTCATGAAAAAAAATTGGTTTCTACCACTCTTATTATCCATATCAAAATTCCAACTACTCAACTCCAGCTTTCATCTTGTCGGGACATTTAGTAGCATAATGTCCTGCTTCCTTGCAATGAAAACACATAACTTTTGTTAAGTCTTTGGGCTTCTTGGAGATGGTGCCTGCTCCTTGAGTTCCTTGCTTCCTTTCGAGACAATGATTGGCATAATGCCCAACGTCCTTACATTCAAAACAGGTAATATGACTCTTGTCCCTATTTGCAGCAATTGGGTTGTTCTGAGGGTGTCTTTGTTTTCTCTTCCTGGGTTTCTTCGCTCGATCAAACCTTCTATTCCATGTGGATCAAACTCTATTGCTTCCGCCGGAAGTATCCCGGATACTCTTTTCTTTCCTTGGTGCAACATCGTGAAAATGTCCTTCTTCTCCACACTAATAGCAGTGCATTGGAGTAAAATCTGTTGAGGCCTTCTCCATCAAGGTCTTCAACACATTCCTTCATCACTGGTTCTTTCATAACTTCTCAAGGGCTTCTTTCATTCCTTCTTCCTGATCCTGAATAGTTTGTTGCACCATGGGGTAAATGTAACACCGAGTCGGGTAGTGGGTGGTTCCTTCACACAAGAAACAAGTCACCTTACTAGTTGGGCATTCCTCACCGGGTGTTTCTCCTCACAATGAGGGCATCCATCCTTGTGTTCCCCGGTGTGTCCTATTTCTCCGCAAATCTTGCAGGCACAAGGTTTATTTCTTGGTGTATCATGTTGCTTCCGGATAAGACGAGATCTTGTCGAGTCTTCTTGAATTCTTTCCAAGTCTTTGCTCCATTCCATCCTCAGATAGCTTGATGCATCTGCCACTATGTTGCAGCACTTCCTTCAAAGTAATCGAGAGCGAAGATACTTCATTCTTCCTTGAAACCAAATTGCTCCCAAAGTGATTCTCCATGTTCTCAATCCATAGCTCTCGCCTCCTACTGAGTCTTCGTGCGTAGAATATCAGTCCAACTTCATTCATCAACTATGGGGTCCAAAAATTTTGGGATGAGATATGAGAGAGGTGGGGAGGATATACACACAATACAAACAATAGTTTTTGAAGAAACAAGTTTTACTTTGTGGCTGTCTGAAAACATCAAACAAATGACAGCTCACAAATCGTCAGATCTAACGTAAGTGTGTAACAGGGGTTTGGTCTTCTAAAGGTCAAATAATTCTTCAGATTCTTCAAATTCTTCTAGTCTTCAGAGTCTTCAATTGTTGCAGCTTCAACTCTTCTAATGCATGGTCAAATCCTCTTTACTCAAGAGGCCATCGCTATCCGATATCTTGTCCTTCTTGGAGCGGCTTCATTGATTCTTCATGTGATCAAAATGGAAAAGGGTATATTCTAACTATTTGAGGTGAGAGTGCCTATTTGATAAAATCAAAGAGATGAGAAGTAAGAGTCTTTTGAAAATAAAGTTTTAGAGATTTTCGTCCTAGGGGCTTTCCGTTTCTAGGGTCACGCCCCATACCAACATGTGCTTTGATACCATATTCAGAGCGACCGACCTCGTGACGGTCAAGTCTCTGTATTTGTGCCATCCTCGATCAGTATGTCGGCACACACAAGACATCAATGTATATATCAAAGTGCAATCACATGTATAATTAACGAAACTGATATATACCTCATAAGTCACAAATGAAACAAATAGTCGGTGTGGAGTCCCATCAACGCCATCGGCAGGTTGAGTGTAGACCGTAACCCAAAGATCGTAACTCTTACTGTCGAGGAAATATCTGCAACATGATACGCTGCAGCCGTAGGTCAAGACATTGAATGTACCGCAAGATCACAATAAGAGAAAACAGATGATAAACTATACTATATGCAGATGGCTTTGTGGCTCAGATTCGAGTTTTGTTTATGTAAAAGCCGGTTTTATTTTCCCTACATCAAAGGAATAAATGAAATCTGTACTATGGAATTTTCTATCATGACATGGTTCCGCCAACCGATGTCTCATAGCCCAAATTCATCATAAGTTGCCCACAATTGTTATCATCCGTGTTGAGAGTTCCGAGATAGATCCAGTCCAGATGCTCAAATTGTCCGTAATCGGGACACGGCTAATCGATTAGGTTTTAACCTCTCAGAGAGGTTTGTACACTTTACCCGCAAGATTCGATCCTCTTTTACGCTCTCGCACTTCGTGGTGTTTGAGAACAAGATGACCAAACATGGTCTTCCAAGAGTTCCCCGACCACCGTCCGTGCTCATCCAATCCTACCGTAGTTCTACATCTGCTAGCACCATCCTAGCCAGAGTCACAACTAGGGTCAACCAAGCCAGAGCCCATAGTGACTTGCGGTTGCACAGTAAGCTTTCGGCATGAAGTATTCTTCCGCCTCTTTGAGTCTGGGTGAAGCTTTCCGCAAGATGTCATGGCGCTTTCTCCATGCATCCCGCCAACCACCGGATTCTCCAGGTGCCCACAACCATCCTTCACCCAAGAGTGTGTATTGAATTCTTGCCTCGAGTCTTGAAGTCTTGAGGCCTTGAAGATGCAGTCCTTGCAGATTCCATCATGGAGTTGTCGCCATTGACGAGATCCTCCATTCTCACACCACTCCCGAAGCACTCATACCAACCCCGCCTACTATAGCGTAGCATTAAAATAAATAACGCCCCGGCTTGGTAACAGGTGATGGGTTCCTACCTCATGCATACTACTCAACTACAAGGATTCAATATCACTACTGGAGGGATTGTTGCAAGATGACACTAGATGCAATAAAACACATAGGTATGAAAACATGGTCAAAGTGAACTTGCCTTGTCGACGATCTTCGAAAACTAGGGACTCGTGGTAGCAAGCTTCAGACCGGAAATTCTACCGAGGCAAACAACAATCATAATAAGCATATAGCATATGATCACTTAACATAATAGCATGCTACATAACACACCAAACAAACGAATCAAAACCCAAAGGAAAACTCGAAGAAATCCAACTCAATGTTTTTCCTACTTCAAGCAACAACTAAAAGTAGTTTTACATAACAAAATTCTTCTTAACAGAACCTAAGCATGGGTTTATGCTACCTAACAGAAAAGAATTCATCAAGCAACTAGTAGCAAAAAGAATCACCTTAAAATCTATGATAAAACTCCTATTAGGCCTAAAGCAAATTCTAGTAGGAAAACTAAAATAAAAGTTTTATTTATTATAAATAAAAGTTCATGCTCTAAAGTTACAAAACTAACCTAGAATAATCTATCACATAGGAAAAATAAATTTATTTGCTAATTAAAACAATAGGAAAACAGTAGCTAGTTAAATAATTAATAATAACATGATTCTGGTTAAAACTATTTTTTATTACTCCTAAAATGCCTAAATAAATTCCTACGGTTAGGCAATGTCAAAACAAAGTTGTGACAAAAAGAATCACTAAAAAATAATTTTCCTAACTCATTTTATAGCAGATTTACTATTCTGTCTAAATCTAAAATAAAGCAATTTTAAATAATTTTAACATAGCTAATTATATTTTCTAGAGAAACTATAAGAAATTTCCAAACCAACAAAAAAAGAATCACTTAAAAATATTAAGTAGATTAAAAGATATGAATTTTTCAAATCTGAAACTATTCTGTTAAAACAGAAAACGAAAAATAAAGAAAACCGGCCTAATGGGCCTATCTAACGCCATGGCGTAACATAACTAAAACGGCCCTAGTGGTTTTAAAACGAATCGGCCGGTTCAACTAAAAACCCTAACAAAAATAAACCGGAACTAACCGGAACAAAACCGGTTTATTTTAAACTAACCTAATAAAACGTATTCTTCGGGGATCTAATCCTAACCGCTGAGATAGATCGACGGCGGGTGGACTCCGTGACTCACCGAAGGTCGACGGCGGCGGCGGCTTCGGGCGGCGAAGTGCTCCGCCTCCGGTGGTCGGGGCGACGGCGGGAGTTCCGCGGTGCGGACGGGCGAGGGGTCCGGGTGGGTCGGGCGAGCTCGGGTGGCCGGGTGGGTCGGGACGGTGGCAATGGCGGCGGCGGCGTTCGGGTGTTCGCGAAGGCCGCGAGAGAGGAGAGGGTCGGGCGAGGGGGGAAACGGGTCGGGGGTATATAGGCGGGCGCTCGACTTGGACGAGGGGCAACGCGGGCGAGGGGATCTCGGGGGATCCCGGATCTCACGGGATCTCCGCGCGAGCGGCGGCGCGGTTGCATGGGCGAGGGGAAGAAGGAGGTGGGGGCCCGCCTGTCGGGGAGAGAGGGTGCGCGCCAGGCGCCGGTTGGCCGAGGCGAGACCGATTCGCCTCGGCCGCCGGTCGGCTCGGCGGCCGGGCGTGGTCTGCGCTTGGGCTGCTATTGGCCGGGCAGCCTGGTGTTGGCTGGCCGGTTATTCGGCCGGCGCCTGGGGCTTTTTTTTTTTCTATTTTTTAAATAAAAGAGAGAAAATATATATAATATATAAATATTTTATATAGGACATATATATATCAAAATGATCAGGGAATATTCCTATCATTTGAACATTTTCGAGGGCAAAATCCAAACTTTATAAAATTCATTTTTTTCAAAATTCAAATAAAACTCAAATTTGAAAAGGGTTTTCAAGATACTTTGAAATGACTTTCAATTTGATTCTTTTTAACCTCCAACTCATATTTCATATAATTGAAGAAGTCATTTTATCTTCTCTCATGAAAATCATAGAGTTGCATAAAGCTTTGAATTTGAAATATTTTCAGTTGAAATTCAAATCTTTCCAAAACCCTTTTCATTCCAAATGGAAGAAGTCATGTCATCTTCACTCTAGGGTTTGGTGTTGGAATGAACTTGAATTCATTAAGATCCAAAAAGGGCAAAGGGGAAAGTTTGGGAAAGTCATTTCATTCCCTCTCATTCAACTTTCAAAAGTTTTGAAATTCCACTCAATTTCACTCAATCAATCAAACAAACAATCAGACAACAAGCATAGTTATTTATCTAATATATAACATTCCAAACTTTAGAATTTTGGGATGTTACACACGCGCGCCAGCACTTCTGCTGGGTAGGCGGCGGCGAGATCTGCATAGACCGTGATGCGCTCTGACTTCTGACCGGGTTAGAAGGGGCTCTGTCGTGGTCTTGCGGTCGCACGCCGACTGCACCGGTGTCTGAGCGCGCACGCCGGCCTGGTTTGTCCTGCGAGTGGCGCACAGGGCTCTTTCCGCGGTGGTGCCCGGGGGCTCCGGCATCGCGGTGTTGCTCATCGCGCGCGCCCTGGAAAGGGCGTGGCGCGGTGCCACCGGGGTCCAGAGGCTGCTGCGCCGCCTGCGGGTAGCACGGCTCGCCGACCCAGCGGCGCAGTGTCTCATCGCTCGGATTCGACGACACCGCCGCCTAGCTCCGATCGCTAGAATGTCATGGATGCTCATGGGCCATGTTTCCGGCCGTGGGCACCCGGCCTCCAGCTTGCGCTGGCGCGGATGAGCCGATCACTGTGGTCCCCTTTCTCTTGGGGGCCATGGCGATGAAGAGCTGCTAAACTAACTGCTAGAACAGATTTTCACAACTGCGCCCCCTACCTGGCACGCCAGAGATGTCGGTGGAAACAACCCTATGGGATCACGGGATCCGCTTCACGGTTGGCGGGCGCGGGTTGTGCAAAGAGCGGTCTAGGAGCCAGACAAGGAGATTTTACCTGTGTTCAGCCACAAGGATGCGTAATACCCTAGTCCCGCTTTGGTGTATATTTGAGTGTTCTTGAGTTCTTTAACTAGCTACGGCGCAAAGGCCGTCCAAAAGATCCAAATCCTTCCTCAGTACGCCTCGGGCCTCCTTTTATAGTCAAAAGGGGCTGCCATAGTGGCATACAGGAGGTGGAAAGGTATACAGTGTACAAGCTTATCGCCTGTCGTTACAGTACAAAACGCATTCAGTGCGCTACTTAGGTGTCCACTTGCTTTATCGGGGGCGGTAACAAGGCCCGTCCCGTCTATCGCCGCTCCGCCTTGCTCCGACACGCGTCCAGGCCAATGAGGCAAGCAGCGCCATGTAGGCTGGCAGGTTGCTGTCGGGCGTGGTGGTAGGGTCTTCACGAAGATCTGCATGCCACCACGCAGGTGCTTGACTAGTTGGATTAGGAGCCACGTATTTCCATGTGGGTACTTGCTTTAGTCGGTGGGTCGGCCGCTGAGCTGGGACGGCAAGGTCTTGTTGCGGTCTTATGGGTGTCTTCGCAAGGAGCCTTGTCAGGCCTCGGGGCATCCTCGCAAGAAGCCTCGCGGTTGTCTTGCCTTCTGGTTCTCATCTTGGCTTCGTAGGCTCTTTGTCTTCACAAAGATCTGTATGCCACCATGCAGGCACTTCCCGAGCGTTGGTTCCAATGTTGTTGATGGTGTTGGAACTCTCAGGCTCGAGGGTGGCTGCGATGTTCACGTTGGGCGAGCTGCCCCGGCAAGGTTCTTGCCGGGGCTGTGTAGGCCGCCCCGCCAAGGGTCTCGCCGGGGGAAAGCCCATCTAGTTGCTCTGTCTTCTGCGCCCTTGGTTGGAGCGCTGCTCTGGTAGCCTTGCACTTCTGCTTCCCTCCTCTACCCTAGTAAGTGTGGTCGCATGCGTGGCTCTAACTGCCCGTGCACAAGTAAAGGGGTACAAAGGAGAGCCCCTACTGCATGACACCGACACAAAGGGTACTTGGATGCCACCATGACCGAACACTCTTGAATGTCGGAGTTTTCGGGATGCAATAAAAATTGTATAAGCTATCTTGTGGTAATGTGAATACCGAGATGGAAGGGGTAAGCACTTCTGATATGTGATCTCTACTATGCAACCTTCTTCTTGTAGACTTGAGTTGGGCCTCCAAGCGCAGAGTTTTGTAGGACAGTGGTAGATTTCCTCAAGTGGATGACCTAAGGTTTATCAATCCGTGGAGGCGAGGATGAAGATGGTCTCTCTCAAACAACCCTGCACTCTTGTGTCCCCAACACACCCAATACAAGAGATGGTAATACAAGTGTAATATGGATAGTAGATATAGGTTATTGTAATCTAAAATATAAAACAGCAAGGTAGCAAGTAACAAAAGTGAGCAAAAACGGTATTCAATGCTTGGAAAAAGGCCTAGGGTTCATACTTTCACTAGTGCAAGTTCTCTCAACAATGATAACATAAATAGATCATATGGTAATCCTCAACGCATGCACAAAAGTCACTCCAAAGTTCCTATCGCGGAGAACATAGGATGAAATTGCTTGTAGGGAACGAAACCACCTCAAAGTTATTCTTTCCGATCAATCCATTGAGCTATTCCTATAAGTGTCACAAACAGTCCTAGAGTTCGTAGTAAAATAACACCATGTGACACACATCAATCAACCCTAATTTCACCTAGATACTCCAATGTCACCACAAGTATCCGCGGGTCAATTATACGATATGCATCAAACAACTTTAGATTCATAATATTCAATCCAACACAAAGAGCTTCATGAGCATCCCGAGATTTCTACCGGAGAAAGGATGATGAGGACATCAATACCATTGTTACACCCACAGCCCCTACTACTACATATACTGGACCAATTACTAGAGCTCGCGCACGCCAATTAAATTATCAGGTACTTTCGTTTCTTGGTAATGATTCTAATGTTCATGAGAATATGATGCTGCCTAAATTGGATACATTTGTTTTGCTTACAAATGAAGGCCCTAGCTTGGAGAAGGATGGACATTGAGCAAGAACAAGCATGGAGACAATGCCATGCTAAGGGGAACAAGAACGGAGTTACAAGTGATGATTTCAGGACTTTGAAGCCACCATAATGGGTGCATGAAGCCTTGGACGAAATATACAAGATGCTACTTCATAAATGTCGTCCCGAGGCTATTCTAGGTGCTGCGTCACCTTATTAGTGGGCCAGGCCCTTGTAATTTCGAAATACACAAGTATAGGCTATTTTAGAGTCCGTATGTGGGGAAACAAGAGATATGGTTGATTTCGACCCTCAACCAAGGGCCACGAAATTCCCTTCCTCCATATATACAGCCCTTAGGGCACCGCTTAGACCTTGGGTTTTGTTTAGATTAAAAGTTCGCCATAGCTGCAACTTCGCTGCATTTCGCTTGTGTTCAACGACCGCATAAAGGCGCCACGTAACCCCACCTTGATCAATAAAGCTTTCATCTTATATTCGCAATATCCAGATTGCAATCTCAGTTTCTTGCTTGTTCTTCGCTTGCTCGCAGGAAATGCACCTCGTGGTCGTTGATCGTGTTCGCATGGTCAATAACCATCGGAAGTTGGTTTAGCGATTGCTAAGGCGCGACGCCTCAAGACGTCAGAGTCGGATCGCCAAGGTCGACTCCCACAGAAACGATAGCCACCATCTCATCGAAACATCGACACCTTTGCCTCTATCAAGTGGTATCGAGTTTCAGGTTGCTCGTGAGATTTTACAGTTTTCGAGATTAGATCGAATCTGTTCTTCATACCTAAAGTCCACGAAGAAGCCAAAAAATAGGGTTAGTTCATCATATCCGAACCAATCTGAGCCTTTGCATAATCTTTTTAGGTTTTTGCTTTGTTGAATTTGCGGTTGCATCGTCGTGTCAAGTTGCTGGTCTTAGAGTCTAGTATTTTAGAGTTTCGAGTTCTGATCATAAGTTGTCACGCCGCCGCACCATCATCATCGCCTTGCCATCTACCACCATTGCTTATCCGCCACCGCTCTGAATCCATATCCATATACCACCACCGCTACCATATACCACCACCGCTGCCATATATCACCACCATATATCCACCACCAATCCGAGTTCTTCTCATATTAGGTTTGTTTTCGAGATCCATCTAGTTTCCGATTTGTGTTTTCCTTGCCGGAGTAGGTTTCGGAAAAAAAAAAGAGTCTGGAAACCACCCTCCGTTTAGGCCCAAAATTTTCCGAAAACGCACTTGTCGAAAAAATTTTCTGCTATCCTATTTTAGGTGTTTCTAAGTGGAGGAGACAGTGCCGTTATAGAAAGTTTTTTGACCCGCTTCAGCTTTTTGGGTCCGGCAATGAAAGAAAAAAAATTGGTCGAAAAAATTTCGTGCCCATCCTGTCAGTTTGACCTCGGAAGAGTTTTGAGACACTCGCCATTATAGTGATTTTTCGCCAAAAAAAGAGCAGCAAAAAAAAAAAGCAGCGCAAAAGAAAGGAGAGCGGAAAAAATCCAGAGTGTGCTTTTCCTTGTTTACGTGCAGCGCCGTGATTTTATTAGTGTTCTAGGCTCGCCTCTAGCACGGTTCAGCCTAGGACCAGCATAGTACCGCTCGTTGAGCGCTTATTCAACTTTGCATCTCTGAATTGATTATTGCAACCCTTTTTGCTACCATATTATAAGCCTTCCCAGCTCCACATACATCTACATCGTATGCTTGACTCTCCCTGGTAATCGCTCTATCCAAGCTTTGAGAGTTTTGACTACATCGGTTGCCGATCACCGCCTGCTGCTGGGTAAGAACTGGTAAGAATTTGAGATTTGCTTGACGGATTTTGTGACTGTCCACCACACCACCACCCCCACTTCCTAGTAGTCTGTCGCATCATATTCTTGTGTGTTTCTATTGCTGCTAACCATGGCAGGATCACAAGCCGACATGACTGACTGGGAGAACATGACAAACAAAGCGCTACATGATAAGTTTCAACAAATGATGAGTGGGCAGGTGGAAGATGTGCTCAATAGATTTGAAGAGGCCATGGAGAAGATAGATGGCATTGAGAAGGCGTTCAAAACAAAGCTCGATAACAAGTTTAATGAATTGCTCAAGCCTACCACCACCACCACCGGCGCACCTAACGCACCTCTACTACAACAACAAGGACTACCTCCACATCGCTAAACAGCCCTCCGCCGAAGCTTCCCGTGTCCCTCTTCACCGGCCAAGCTGCTGGTGCTGCTGTTGATACTTCGTGGCTCCTGCTGCGGTGGGGAGGATGATTATGAGAGATTACGAGGATGAGGTTGATCAACATCGAACTACGCAACCACCAGCACCACAACCACCAGGTCGTCCACATGCAAATAATGGCAATGTTCGCCCCCTTCAGTACGAGATCATGACCATCTCCCTAAACTGAAATTGAATATTCCACCATTTGAGGGTAGATATGTTCCTGATATATATCTTACTTGGGAGTTAGAAACTGAACAACGATTTACATGTTTACAATATCCTGAGGAGAGACGTGTTCCTGCTGCTGTTTGTGCTTTCACTAGCTTTGCATGTGTTTGGTGGTCTGAACATTTTAGATTGTATCCTGTTCCAGCTACTTGGGCTGCTTTGAAAACTGCTATGCGCACTCGTTGGGTTCCACCATATTATCAACGTGAATTACTTCAAAAATTGCAGCGCTTAAGACAAGGAAAAATTCGTAGAAGAATATTATCAGAATTACAAACCGGCTTGATTAGATGTGGTATTGTTGAGGAGAATGAAGCTATGCTTGCACGTTTTCTGGGTGGATTAAATAGAGAGATTCAGACCATTCTAGACTACAAGGATTATAATAATATCACTCGATTATTCCATCTTGCTTGTAAAGCTGAACGTGAAGTGCAGGATCGACAGGCCTTGGCGCGGACTAACTTTTCTGCAGGTCGACCTTCCTCATGGACACCACGTGCATCATCTACTTCCACACGTTCTACTACACCGGCACCTCCGTCGGCTACCACCTCCAACTGTGATACAAGAAAGCAGGCACAACCACCACTATCTGCCAAGAGTACACCTGCTGGGCCTACACAGAGCTCTTCTTCTTCCATGGCGTCAACAGGGCACACAAGTGATATTATTTGTCGTCGTTGTAAGGGAAGAGGACATTTTGCGAGAGAATGCCAATCTCAGCGTGTGATGATTGCTACCGAGGATGGTGGGTATGAGTCTGCTAGTGACTATGATGAAGAGACTTTGGCTCTTATTACACATGAAGAACACGGTGGAGATGATTCTGATCATGAGACGCAATACATGGCTGCTGAAGATGCCGACAGTATGAATGTTTAGTTGCTCAACGTGTTTTGAGTGTGCAGGTTACACAAGCTGAGCAAAATCAGAGGCATAACTTGTTCCATACAAAGGAGTTGTGAAGGAACGCTCTATTCAAGGCCATCATAGATGGAGGGAGCTGCAACAACTTGGCTAGCATGGACATGGTGGAGAAGCTTTCTCACCACAAGACCACATCCACATCCTTACTACATCCAATGGTTCAACAACAGCGGCAAGGTTAAGGTAACACGCATGTTCGTGTGTATTTTAGTATCTCTACATATGCTGATTATGTTGATTGTGATGTGGTACCTATGCAAGCATGTTCCTTATTACTTGGTAGACCATGGCAATTTGATAAAAATTATGTACACCATGGTAGAAACAATCAGTATACTCTTGTTCACAAGGATAAAATATTACTTTGCTTCCTATGACTCTGATTCCATTTTGAAAGATGATATTAATAGAGCTAATAAAGCAAAACAGGAGAAATATAGGAGTGAAAATCAGATTGTGGCAAAAGAATTTGAGCAACAAATGAAGCCTAATAATAAACCATCTAATGTTGCTTCTGAAATTAAACTGAAAAGTGCATGTTTATTTGCCACCAAATCTGATATTGATGAGCTAGATTCTAGCAAATCTGTTTGCTATGCTTTTGTGTGCAAAGAGGCATTATTTTCATTCGAGGACGTGTTTTCCTCTTTGCCCCCGCTGTCACTAACATTTTGCAGGAGTTCGCCGACGCCTTCCCACAAGACGTGCCACCGGATTACCACCTATTCGAGGGATTGAGCATCAAATTGACTTAATTCCGTGCATCGCTACCCAACCGTGCACCATACCGCACTCAATCCATAGGAGACGAAGGAGATTATGCGCCAAGTACAGGAGCTGCTCGACAAAGGTTATATACGCGAATCTCTTAGTCCTTGTGTTGTTCCTATTATACTAGTGCCTAAAAAGGATGGTACGTCACAGTATGTGTGTTGATTGTAGAGGCATTAATAATATTACTATTCGTTATCGCCATCCTATTCCTAGGCTAGATGATATGCTTGATGAATTGAGTGGCTCTACAATATTCTCCAAAGTTGATTTGCGATCGGATACCATCAAATTCGTATGAAATTGGGAGATGAATGGAAAACAGCATTTAAAACTAAGTTTGGATTATATGAGTGGTTAGTCATGCCTTTGGGTTAACTAATGCACCTAGTACTTTCATGAGATTAATGAACGAAGTTTTACGTGCTTTCATTGGACGATTTGTGGTAGTTTACTTTGATGATATACTGATTTATAGCAAATCTTTGGAAGAACATTTGGAACATTTACGCGTTGTTTTTAATGCTCTACGTGATGCACGCTTGTTTGGTAACCTTGGGAAGTGCACCTTTGCACCGAATTTAGTATCTTTTCTTGGCTATGTTGTTACTCCACAGGAATTGAAGTTGATAAAGCCAAGATTGAAGCTATTGAGAGTTGGCCGCAGCCCAAAACGGTCACACAAGTGAGGAGTTTTCTTGGACTCGCTGGTTTCTATAGGCGCTTTGTGAGAGACTTTAGCACCATTGCTGCACCTCTCAATGAGCTTACAAAGAAGGATGTGCCTTTTGTTTGGGGTACCGCACAGAAGAAGCCTTCACGGTATTGAAAGATAAGTTGACACATGCTCCTTTACTCCAACTTCCTGACTTTAATAAGACTTTTGAGCTTGAATGTGATGCTAGTGGAATTGGATTAGAGGTGTGTTATTACAAGATGGCAAACCTGTTGCATACTTTTCTGAAAAATTGAGGGGCCTAGTCTGAACTATTCTACTTATGACAAAGAATTATATGCTCTTGTTCGACTTTAGAGACATGGCAACATTATTTATGGCCCAAAGAATTTGTTATACATTCTGATCATGAATCTTTGAAACATATTAAAAGTCAAGCTAAACTGAATCGTAGACATGCTAAATGGGTTGAATTCATTGAGACTTTCCCTTATGTCATTAAACACAAGAAGGGTAAAGAAAATGTTATTGCTGATGCTTTGTCTCGTCGATATACTATGCTATCACAACTTGACTTCAAAATATTTGGTTTGGAGACCATCAAAGATCAATATGTGCATGATGCTGATTTTAAAGATGTAATGCAGAATTGTAAAGAAGGAAGAACATGGAACAAGTTCGTTATTAATGATGGTTTTGTGTTCCGTGCTAACAAGCTATGCATTCCTGCTAGCTCTGTTCGCCTTTTGTTGTTGCAGGAGGCGATGGAGGAGGATTAATGGGACACTTTGGCCAAGAAGACGGAGGATATACTTGCTACACATTTCTTTTGGCCAAAGATGAGACGGATGTTGAGCGCTTTGTTGCTCGCTGCACTACATGTCAAAAAGCTAAGTCACGACTCAATCCTCATGGTTTATATATGCCTTTGCCTGTGCCTAGTGTTCCTTGGGAGGATATATCTATGGACTTTGTTTTAGGTTTACCTCGAACAAAGAAGGGGAGGGATAGCATATTTGTTGTCGTGGATAGATTCTCGAAAATGGCACACTTTATACCATGTCATAAAAGCGATGATGCTGTTAATGTTGCTGATTTGTTCTTTCGTGAAATTATTCGCTTGCATGGTGTGCCAAATACTATTGTTTTCAGATCGTGATACTAAATTTCTTAGCCACTTTTGGAGATGTTTATGGGCTAAGTTGGGGACTAAACTGCTTTTTAGTACTACTTGTCACCCCAAACCGATGGACAAACTGAAGTAGTCAGAGAACATTGTCTACTATGCTTAGGGTTGTTTTGAAGAATAATAAGAAAATGTGGGAAGAATGCTTGCCTCATATTGAATTTGCTTATAATCGTTCATTGCATTCTACTACTAAGATGTGCCCTTTTGAAATTGTGTATGGCTTCCTACCTCGTGCACCTATTGATTTGTTGCCTCTTCCATCTTCGGAGAAGGTTAATTTTGATGCTACAGAACGTGCTGAATTTATTTTAAAAATGCATGAGATAACTAAGGAAAACATTGAGCGTATGAATGCTAAATATAAACGTGTTGGAGATAAGGGTAGAAAATATGTTGTCTTTGCACCTGGAGATCTTGTTTGGTTACATTTGCGTAAGGATAGGTTTCCTAATTTGCGCAAATCAAAGCTAATGCCACGTGCTGATGGTCCATTTAAGGTGTTAGAGAAAATAAATGATAATGCATATAAACTTGAGCTGCCTGCAGATTTTGGGGTTAGTCCCACTTTTAACATTGCAGATTTGAAGCCTTATTTGGGTGAGGAATATGAGCTCCGTCGAGGACGACTTCATTTCAAGAAGGGAGGATGATGAGGACATCAATACCATTGCTACACCCACAGCCCCTACTACTACATATATCGGACCAATTACTAGAGCTCACAAGACGCCAATTAAATTATCGTACTTTCATTTCTTGGTAATGATTCTAATGTTCATGAGAATATGATGCTGCCTAAATTGGATACATTTGTTTTGCTTACAAATGAAGGCCCTAGCTTGGAGAAGGATGGACATTGGAGCAAGAACAAACATGGAGATAATGTCATGCACAAGGGGAACAAGAACGGAGTTACAAGTGATGATTTCAGACTTTGAAGCCACCATAATGGTGCATGAAGCCTTGGACGAAATATACAAGATGCTACTTCATAAATGTCGCCCCGAGGCTATTCTAGGTGCTGCGTCACCTTATTAGTGGGCCAGGCCCTTGTAATTTCGAAATACACAAGTATAGGCTATTTTTAGAGTCCGTATGTGTGGGGAAACAAGAGATAGGGTTGATTTCGACCCTCCACCAAGGGCCATGAAATTCTCTTCCTCCATATATACAGCCCTTAGGGCACCGCTTAGACCTTGGGTTTTGTTTAGATTAAAAGTTCGCCATAGCTGCAACTTCGCAGCATTTCGCTTGTGTTCAACGACCGCATAAAGGCGCCACAGTAACCCCACCTTGATCAATAAAGCTTTCATCTTATATTCGCAATATCCAGATTGCAATCTCAGTTTCTTGCTTGTTCTTCGCTTGCTCGCAGGAAACAGGCCCTCGTGGTCAGGTTGGTCGTGTTCGCGTGGTCAATAACCCTCGAAGTTGGTTTAGCGACATAAGGCGCCGACGCCTCAAGACGTCGTAGTCGGATCGCCAAGGTCGACTCCTACGAAATGATAGCCACCATCTCATCGAAACATCGACACCTTTGCCTCTATCAAAGGAATATGAAAACGCATCATCAACCCTATGCATAGATTACCCCAATGTCACCACGGAATCTGCAAGTTGATAACCAAAACATACATCAAGTGTATCAATGTAACATCCCATTGTCACCACGGATATCCCATCGCAAGACATACATCAAGTGCTCTCACATCCAAAGATTCAATCCAACATAACAAAACTTCAAAGGAAAAGACTCAATTCATCACAAGGTAGAGAGGGAGAAACACCATATGATTCAACTATGGTAGCAAAGCTCATGTACATCAAGATTGTGCCAAATCAAGAACACGAGAGAGAGAGAGAGAGAGAGATCAAACACATAGCTACTGGTACATACCTCAGCCCCGAGGGTGAACTACTCCCTCCTCATCATGGAGACCGCCAGGATGATGAATATGGCCACCAGTTATGGTTTCCCCCTCCGGTAGGGTGTCAGAATGGGCTCCCGATTGGTTTTTCGTGGCTACAGAGGCTTTCGGCGGCAGAACTCCTAATCTAGGTTTCTTTCTAGGGGTTTCGGGATTTATAGGAATTTTTGGCGTCGGTTTCACGTCAGGGGGTCCACGAGTCAGCGACAAGGCAGGGGCGCACCTCCGCCTCTTGTCGTTGACTCCGACTCTCCCGCCCAACTCTTTTGCTTCAGGGCTTTTCCGTCCATAAAAATCACCGTAAACGCTTAGCTCGTTTGGACTCCGCTTGATATTGCTTTTCTCGCAAAACTCAAAAACAAGGAAAAAACAGTAAACCGCACTGGCTATAGGTTAATAGGTTAGTCCCAAAATAATACTAGCATGGAACAATAAAATTTATAGATATGTTGGAGACATATCAATACATAGTAGACCCGCTTCGCACCCGAACTTATGGCTCGCTTCGCTCTACCACGGAACCGCCTCACCACTTGATTCGTGGCCGAGATGTACAGCAACATGGTTCGCCATGCAGGTGCTACTAGTATAGGATTGTCGCCAAGAACATTTTTATTTCTTCCAAAGTGGAAGTTATGCGTAGCTTGCTTCATCGCCCACTCAAGTTTTTGGTCCGCTTGAGCAATCAGAGAGCGACAATGCCTTTTCACCAAGGTGGGAGATAAAGCGCTCAAGGCTGCCACGCAGGCCGCCAGTTTTTGATGTGTTTCAACTCCGTAGGGATCGCTAGTCGATAGAGCTCAGATTTTAGCCAGATTGGCCTCTATTCCTCTATGGGAGACAATAAATCCGAGCAGTTTTCCGGCAGGAACTACAAAGACGCATTTGTCCGGATTGAGCCGTTTATCATAAGCCCGTAGATTATCAAAGGTTTCGTGGAGGTCGTCCATCGACTGGATTTCATGTTTGGTTTTGATGACCACGTCGTCTACATATGCTTCCACTGTTTTGCCGATTTGATTTTCTAGGCATGTCTGAATCATGCGCTGGTATGTGGCGTCTGCATTTTTTAACCCAAAGGACATTGTGTTGAAGCAGAATGGCCCGTAGGGGGTGATGAATGCGGTTGCGGCTTGGCCAGACTCCTTCATTTTAATTTGATGGTATCCGGCGAAGGCCAAAAGCATAGCGAAGTCATGCAACCGGCGGTGCCATCAATGATCCGGGTCTATGCAGGTAAGGGAAGGGATCCTTAGGGCACTACAAAAAATACACTTCCGTGATGATACGTGTTTATCACAAGAGGTCGCGTTCGTCATGCATGTACATCCATGACAAATTTATGACGTAATCAAGATAGTCATACCGTGATGTCGAGAAGTGTTCCATGACATTGCCAAAATTATCATCACGAAGTGTCCACTTCCATGACGATAAATCGCACATCATAGAAGTGCTTTCGTCAAGGGTGACCGACACGTGGCATCCACCATAACAGAACGCCGTTAAGCTATCGGGTCGGATTTTGGATCCGATAACCCGTTAATAGCCATGACCAATGCCAATTTTCCACGTGTAAAATTCTCATTGGCTGACGGATCCACGTGTCAGCTCCGCGTTGGCACAGGTGTCACTCATCCAACGGTCGAGATGGGCCTACGATATGTTGACACGTGGACCGGCCCAAAAGTGGCCCACAAAGTTTAAATGGGCCGGCCCAACCGAAGGCCCATAAGATTTAGCGGACCATAATGGGCCAGCCCAGCTAAAGGCCCACAAAATTTAGTGGACCATAATGGGCGGCCCAGCTAAAGGCCCACACGATTTTGCAGACCATAATGGGCCGGCCCAGCTAAAGGCCCACAAGATTTTGCGGACCACAATGGGCCGGCCAAGCTAAAGGCCCACAAGATTCTGCAGACCATAATGGGCCGCCCAGCTAAAGGCCCAACATTCTCTCGTCAAATCGGCTCATCGCTGGCCTGTCCTAAACTTGTCATCAACGCGCCCATGGTCACTTATGGCCCGTTAATACCTGCTAAGTAATTGGGTAATTACGGCCCGGTGTATTTCCGCCCGTTAAAGGTCCGACTTCATTTGGGCCCATTTACAGGCCATCAAAACTTTTGGCCCATAAACCACCGTGAAGGATTTGGGTCATATTCGCCATGTGTGACATTCGCCCGTTAGAGGCCCACTATAGCTTTGGGCCACTTTCGCCTGTTGTCATTTTCGCCCGTTAACGCCGGACGTAAACCATGGACCATATGTGGCCTAACGTCATATCGAGCCCATTAACGCCCATATAAAATGACGATAATCTAGCCCGATCAAGTTCCGCCCTATTAAAGGCCCGTATTAGGTCGGCGATTTACGCCCGTCCGAATTTCGCCTCACAAAGATCCGTGATCGTAAATGGGCCACCATTTCGGCCTGCTAAGTCCAGTGGGTTATTTGGCACAATCAGGGCCCAATCTCACTTTCGGGGCCCATGTTTTTTATGGGCTCGAGATATTTACAATTGTAAACGGCCTATTTTTACTGAGGGCCCAAATTATGTTTAGGCCTGTTAAAGGCCCACTATGGGCACAGCCTCACCCGAAAAATATGAAAGCTTATGCTGATTGAGGCCCAGATATTTTAGTGGGCTACATGCCAATTTCGCCCAGAATCGCTTTTAGCCCAATTGAATGGGCCCGACGAATGTTGGCATGTTGGGTTCCTACGAAGCTTTCGCCGAATACATTACTAAGATAAACCTACACTATACAATAATAGCGTCAGAATTACTGCAGCCCGAGGCAAGATCATAAATGTTGTATCACAACAAAATAAATTCCAACCATACAACAAAAGGCCTGTTGGCATAAAGTTTACAGTCCTTCCGATAAAAGCACCATCGATGTATAGAAGCACGATCATTTGACCTGAGTGCTAATGTTTCAAGTCAGAGAATCTGATGGAGCAGCACGATCTCCACCTTTTTCTGCCATTGCTCTTGAACAACGGTTTAATGTCCGATAGTCTGTTTCAAAACCATTCATATCTTGACGACATTTCTCAACCACTATTCTTGTTTCCAAACAACGCCCATTAGGGATTGGACTTGTGTCCGGAGCATGATATATCACTGCCTAGCAGGAAGATTTTGTTCAAGAGGCGATTTGGACGAGGTTACCTTGACAACCAACCTGAATTACGCAAGAAGGTGCTTTTTGCATCGTTAGTGGAGAGATACCGACGACCGCAGCAAGAATTGACATTGTGCCTTTAGTAGCCTCGCCACCTTCGTGTGGTTGTGGTTGTTCAATCATTTGTTCCATAGCTTCCTAAAGTTTGAACTTGTAGATTAGTGTACCGTATAAGTTACTAATGAGATAAAACAAACAAAGTAGGTTAAACGCTTATACATAACTTATTTTGGTGAACTACTGTAATACATTAGCATGTATTGTAGTGCCAACTACATAATAAAATCACTTTCGAACATATGTCCATGTAGCATGCCTATTGTATTGTCTATTTCTCACATTCGCTGACATCTAAGGATAAAGAGACATGGTTTAAAGTAGGATGAACATAGTATGACATCATTCATATCATGGGCAAACAGATATAAAACAAACAAGCTATTTTATCATTGTGTGCGCACGTGAACATAACAACTAGATTACAGATCAAGACCAAAAGAATATCCTTCATCTCTTTTAAACCATGTAAGGTGAAATGATACGTTAAGACAACTGTGAATAAAAGTGAACAGAGTAACTGACATTGGCTGCAAACCAAGTAGTTAAATGAACACATCACAATACCAATCAGTTCAAGGCAGGAGGAGTAAGGACTTACAACAGCGGCTTGAACTGGTGTGCTCATACCCTTCATCCTGATGGTGTGGCAATCCTTGAATATTTGCACTGCATTCGGTTCAGGTTCTTTTTGGTCCGCACGGGATTTCCTCTGTATTTGGAACAAGTCAACATAGATACGATAATATGGCACAAAAAAGAAGAAGGAAGTAGCAGCTATTTACAAGAGCCTCGCAGTGTGCAATATAGTTACGAGATCCTGTTGTCTGTTGGAATTTCACTTTAGAACGGTTGGTTTTGTTCTTCAAACAGTTAGCCTAGAAGAAGATACACTTGTAAGGCACATACATAAATACAAGTTCAATATGTGGTCCGATCAAATACATATAGCCTACCTGATACTTTGGATCAGACCACTGTTTAACGAGGGTTGTCCAGTCTTCATCTGTAATATATTCCACTGGAGATGTTTGGGCGATTTCATTGTTTGCCTTGCCTTCAAAGTGAGATTTTCTAAGGTGGTACCGATACTGTCGTAGATCAGACTGAAAAACATGAGTGCATGCTTGTTTAGTTGCATCATCTTTGAGATCCAACTTGAACCTCATCTGTTGAAAAAAGAATGTGAGTCTTATTAGGAGGAAGCTAGAAAGTATGGATTAGAGCAAGACAATATTACTAATTGCGATGAATAACATTACTTATGGATAAATGGTCAGGGAAGGTGTTAAACTGGGTATTGTCTTTCTCATTCCTGCATCGATCCACGTTGGGAGGATACGTGCATGACACCTAACGGCAACGTCTGCCTCTGATACTAACTTGGCTGACTCTGTAGCATCACGTGGCCTTTTTAAACCTGCCTCAAAATGGATCTCCATTCTTCTTTCTTTAAGTTTTGTTAATCAGTCAAGCATTATCCCTGATGTCTGTTTCCGCTTGCGCCGTGGTGCTAGTTCAACAATGAATATGGAAAGTGTTAGTGTACATCAAACTGTGAGAGTACATATAAAGGAGCATGCAACTGCAACTTGACTTGGTCAGGTACCGTCTTGGTGTTGATGCTCATGAGGTTCATCTGATCTTGCCAAGTCTTGTTGTTTCAGCAGTGCTTCGGAAGTAGTGTTAGATGTGAAGGCAGCTTGGGAACTCGCCAGTTTCGGAGCAAACAAACGAGTAACTGGTTGAGATGCTGGTACAGTTGAAGCGGATGCTGCAGCTGGTGGAGCAGGTGATACTGTGTTTGTAGATTTAGGCGGTGGATCAGAAGCGACCCGACCTCGACGGTCAAGCCTTCCGTGTTGCCGTGCCATCCTCGGATCAGATGCGGCACACAAGACATCAATGTATATATCAAAGTGCAATCACATGTATAATTAACGTAAAACTGATATATACCTCATAAGTCACAGCGAAACAAATAGTCGGGTGTGGAGTCCCATCAACGCCATCGGCAGGTTGAGTGTAGACCGTAACCTCAGCACTGCATCTTACTGTCGAAAGGTATCTCGCAACATGATACGCTGCAGTTGCAGTAGGTCAAGACATTGAATGTACCGACAAGATCACAACATGGGAAAAACAGATGATAAAACTATACTATATGCAATATGGCTTTATGGCTCGTGGTCTGAGTTTTGTTTATGTAAAAGGTGGTTTTATTTTCCCTACATCAAAGGAATAAAATGAAGCCTGTACTATGGAGTTTTTTCTGTCATGACATGGTTCCGCCAACCGATGTCTCATAGCCCAAAATCATCATAAGTTGCCCACAATTAAGTTATCATCCGTGTTGAGAGTTCCGAGATAGATCCAAGTCCAGATGCTCAAATTGTCCGTGAATCGGGACACGGCTAATCGATTAGGTTATAACCTCTCGCAGAGGTTTGTACACTTTACCCGCAAGATTCGATCCTCTCTTACGCTCTCGCACTTCAGAGTGTTTGAGAACAAGATGACCAAACATGGTCTTCCAAAGAGTTCCTCCGACCACCGTCCGGTACTCAACCCATCCTACCGTAGTTCTACATCTGCTAGTACCGCCCCAGCCAGAGTCACAACTAAGGTCAACCAAGCCAGAGCCCATAATGACTTGCGGTTGCACAGTAAGCTTCCGGCATGAAGTATTCTTCCGCTCTTTGAGTCTGGGTGAAGCTCAAGATGTCATGGCGCTTCTCCATGCATCCCGCCAACCACTGGTTTCTCCAGGTGCCCACAACCGCCCTTCACCCAAGAGTGTGTATTGAATTCTTGTCTTGAGTCTTGAAGTCTTGAGGCCTTGAAGTTGCAGTCCTTGCAGATTCCATCATGGAGTTGTCGCCATTGACGAGAATCCTCCATTCTCACACCACTCTCGAGCACTCATACCAAACCCCGCCTACTATAGCGTAGCATTGAAATAAATAACGCCCCGGCTTGGTAACAGGTGATGGGTTCCTACCTCATGCATACTACTCAACTACAAGGATTCAATAACACTACCGAGGGGTGGTTGCAAGGATGTCACTAAATGCAATAAAACATAGGCATGAAAGCATGGTCAAAGTGAACTTGCCTTGTTGACGATCTTCGAAAACTAGGGATTCGTAGTAGCAAACTTCGACCGAAATACTACCGAGGCAAACAATAAACACAATAAGCATATAGCATAACATCACTTAACACAATAGTAACATAGCAATAGCAACATAACACATCAAAACAACCAAATAAAAATTCAAGGAAAAATTTAAAGAAAACCAATTCAAAGTTTTTCCTACTTCAAACAATAGCTAGAATAGTTTTATATAACAAAATTATCTAACATAACCTAATCAAGGTTTTAGGTTAACTTAACAGAAAAGATTTCACTAATCAACTAGGAGCAAAAAAGAATTAATTTAAAACCTATTATGAAACTCCTATTAGGCCTAATCCAATTTCTATTAAGAAAATAAAATAAAACTTTTATTTATTATAAATAAAAGTTCATCCTATCAAGTGACAGAAACTATCCTAGAATAATCAATCACATGTTAAAAATAAATTTATTTGCTAATTAAATTAATAGGAAAACAAGAGCTAGCTAATTAATTAGGATTAATAAGATTCTGCTTAAAACTACTTATTTATTAATCCTAAAATACCCAAATTAATTTTTATGGTTAGGTAATGTCAAAATAAAGTTGGGACAAAAGAATCATCCAAAATAATTTTTCTAACTCAAGTTATAGCAGATTTACTATTCTGACTAAAACTAAATTAAAGTAATTTTAATTATTTTTAACATAGCTAAATATATATTCTACAGAAACTACATAAAATTTGCAAACCAACAAAAAAAGAATCACTCAAAAATATTAAACAGAATAAAAGATATCAATTTTTCAAAACAGAAACTATTCTGCTAAAACAGAAAAAAACCAAAATAAAAGAAAAAGGCCTAATGGGCCTATACTGTGCCCTGAGCGTAATATAACCTAACGGGCCTATTGGTTTTAAACTAAAACAGGCCGGCTAAATAACTAAAACCCTAACTAATAAACCGGACGAACCGGGCCGGTCTTTTTATAAAAAGATACCTTCTGGTTCTAATCTTAGCCGTCAAGATGAATCTGGACGGGGGGGGAATGATTCCGTGGCTTACCGGAGTCCGCGACGGCGGCGAGAGTGCGGCGAGGGCTAGGGCGCTGGGAGCTCGGGAAGTCGCCGCATGGGTGCGGGGAGGTCGGCAGGCTTCGTGGAGTAGTTGGGGTCGGGTGGTTAGGGCGGCGACGGCGGTGACAATGGCGAGACGGGGACTGGCCCATGAGGTCGAGCGGGAGGGAGAGGGGTCCGCGAGGTCTCGGGGGGGATGGGTGCGGGGCTTCGGCTTTATAGCTGGGTCGCCTCGCCGGGGCGATCGGGCGATCGGGATCCCGGATCCTTCGATCCGGCGATCCATGGCGGCGACGGTGAGGCGTGGGCGGGAAAGAAGATGGGCGGCCTCACTGGTCAGAGAGAGAGAGGGGGGGCGAGCGGCGGCCAAGCGTAGAGAGGTTCGGGCGAGGGGCGAGGCTTGGCTGGCGCTGGCCTGGCCTGTTAAGTGGGCCGGGCTGGCCAGGCCAGCCGGGAGGGTGCAAGGCTGGGTCAGGGGTTCGGCCGGGCGCCTGGGGTTTTTTCCTTTTTTTGAAATTTGTTTTTTTTAATAAAACAAAAACAGGTATAACTTTTAAAATATAAATATTTTATATAGGGTATATATATACCAAAATGATCAGGGGAATATTCCCTTTCATTTGAACATTTTTCCAAAGGCAAAATCCAAACTTTATAAAAATCCATTTTTTTCAATATTCAAATAAAATTCAGATTTGAATCCAAAACTTTTGGCATTGTTTCCTCTGATATTTTTGGAGTGTCATGTTTGCTCCTCTCATATTTTTGATCAAGTATTTATGAGGCATAGTTTTTGAAATGATTCCCACTTGCCAAAGTTTGAATTCAAATTCAAAACTCAAAATTTGAAAAGGGGTTTCAAAGCACTTTCAAATGACTTTCAACTCGATACTTTTTAACTTCCAACTCATATTTCATATAATTGAAGAAGTCATTTTATCTTCCCTCATGAAAATCATTGAGTTGCATAAAGCTTTGAATTTGAAATATTCTCAAATGAAATTCAAATCTTTTCAAAACCCTTTTCATTTCAAATGGAAGAAGTCATGTCATCTTCACTCTAGGTTTTGGTGTTGGAATGAATTTGAATTCATTGAGATCCAAAAGGAAAAGGAGAAAGTTTTGGGAAAGTCATTTCATTCCCTCTCATTCAACTTTCAAAAGTTTCAAATTTCACCAGTTTCCACTCATTCAATCAAACCAAAAATCAGACAACAAGCATAGTTATTTATTTAATATAACATTCCAAAATTTAGAATTTTGGGATGTTACAAACCTACCACACTTAAAATGAATCTCGTCCTCGAGATTCGAAGAGGCTAGCAAGAAAAGGTTAGGGGTTGGGGTCTTCTAGCAAATGTCTTGGTCAGAAAGGTTAGGGGTGCTTCCACACTTAAAAACAAGGTCATGGTTCCAATAAACTCAGATATTTCCTCTGGAGGGCTGACAATGTATGTCTCTTCACATATCTTACTATAGCTCCTTCATTAAAGCTCTTCTGTCAGAAGCATAGAGTTTTCCTCAAAAGCTTGGGTCTGTTCGTCAAAGTTGAAAATTTGTCCGGGACTGGATCTTCTTAGCTGATAGGCTCGTGTCCATTCTAGACAACTTTCGAAATACTCATGGTGGTCTACAATTTATGGTTTCTCCTGCAGAAAACGGTCTAGGTTAAACCTCACCGTATAGCCTACGATTGGCATCGCTTGTTCGAAGGGATTCCATCGCCCTACCATTCTATGGTTTTAGGGCTTATAGCGCGACACTCTTCAAAGGTTTTCGAGTCTCTCGATTTTCCATCAACATATGATAGTTCATGATAGAAGTCTTCGTATGGGGCCAATCCATCCCGCATTTGAATCATTACCACATACGTAAACAGTGAATCACGTATTCTAACACTTGGGCATACTCACAAGCATTGCAGAATTTCTCTTGTCCTTGAATTGGGTTCGAGTAAATCGATGGTTTCTGCAAGCCAAACAAAACATCTATCGTTACTTCACCATTCTCAGGTTTTTGCATAACCTCCTACGAAACGTAGGCTGATTGGATCACAGATTCTTCCAAATTTATTCCTTTATCAAGGTTACAACGGTTCCTTCTCAAAATCCTGGGCCTGTGGGTTATGGCCCACTTCAACACTAGTGCAGCTTTAACTCATCCTTGAGTAACTCTCTTGTTACACCTCCTTAAATCCAGAGTACTGCTTTCTTCATACCATCATACCAAAACAAAACTCCAACTTATTTTGTCCAGCTTCCTTCTATGGCCGTCATGAATAACACGCTTTTCTTCATTGATCCTGTGGCTTTATAAAGTACTATGACCAAAAGAAGTGCACAAGTTTATCCATAAAATCTCATTAATCTCATATCAATCTTTCATTGCATCCTTAACCATTTTCAGAATCCAAATTCCAAAAGTATTTGTTACAAATGCTGCCACCCACATGATTTGGTATGGTCGATATTACTTCCACTTTATTTATTTATCCTCCTCGAGGATTCTTCATTCCCACCGAATTGTGCGACATGAGCCTTGAAATCTTCAATCTTCTGTTTCATCATGGTGGTCTTGAGCTTCACCTTCATCATCTCTCGCATGCACTTCGCTTAGGTATTCCTGAGTATAACGGAGTCTTGCTTCAAGTATTCGATCCGCGATGGCTTCCATGGCTGCCTCACTAACAGCATCAAGAAAGTTGCTTGTGGCACACGTGAAATGAAAAGTACTGCCTCGTCATCTTTGGGCAAACTCTTTCAAATGGTGGAGGTGTACCTCCACATACCAAAGTTCCACTCCTTTGCATGAAAGGGTAGCCTTTGTAGACCGTGATCTCCTTCAAGGTGAATATGCTTCATCATGTCCTTCAGATCTTCGGAAATCATGATCACTTGTCGTGGTCATGATTGTTTCCGGCCTTTAAGGAAAGACTCATAAAGGGTCGCCATCTGCAGTTGTGAAACAGAAATGATGCTCGTAATTAAGGTACTTATCTCCCGCACACATTCATATCATCCAAACAGAACTTCAAACTCAATTTCCAATTTCCTGCTTATGCATCACAACTCACTTTCTTCCATGTTCATCCGAATATTAATTTCCAAGATAAAATATGACAACTCCTTAAAGCTTTTCAGCATGTGACATTACAACTTTATTGAGTCAGAACTATTACAATCTCGAGAAATCTATTACATAACTCAACTCATTGAGCTCATGAAAATGAAATTGCTTTCTACTACTCCATATCAAAATTCCAACTTCAACTCCAGCTTTCATCTTGTCGGGCATTTAATAGCATAATGTCCTGCCCCTTGCAGCGAAAACAAATGACTTCCGACATGTCTCGGGCTTTTGTGACTATGCGGACTCCTTGGATTCTTGGCTTTTTTCTCGACATTTACTAGCGTAATGACCTAAATCCTTGCATCTGTAATAAGTGATATGACTTAGGTCCTTCTCTCGCAAAAGTTGCGTTGTTCTCGATTGTCTTCTTCCTGGATTTCTCCAGAATGATCAGAGTTTCTATCTCCGGGTCAAACTTCACTTCGCTTGTCGGAAATATCCTGGATACTCTTTTCTTCCCTTGGGGCAACACTGTGAAAATGTCCTTCTTCTCCACATGAATAGCAGTGCATTGAGTAAAATCTGTTGAGACCTTCTCCATCAAGGTCTTCAACACTTTCCTTCATCACAGGTTCTTCTAGACCTTCCTTGAGGGCTTCCTTCATTCCATCTCCCCGCTTCAATAGTTTGTTGCACCGTGGAGTAAATGTGACACCGCCCCTGTAGTGGGTGGTTCCTTCACACAGAAGCAAGTCACCCGACTAGTTGGGCATTCCTCACCGGGTGTTTCTCCTCACAATGAGGGCATCCATCTTTGTGTTCCTCCCGGTGTGTCCTATTTCTCCGCAAATCTTGCAGCACAAGGTTTACTTTGGTGCATCATTGTGTTTCCGGATAAGACGTGATTTCAACAGGTCTTCTTGAATTCCTCCCAAGTTCTTGCTCCATTAAAGCCCTGTATGGCTTGATGCATGTTCCACTGGTTGCAGCACTTTCTCAGAAGTATCAAGAGCGATTGACCTCATACTTCCTTGAAACCAAATTGCTCCCAAGTGTTCTTCCATGTTCTCGATCCATAGCTCGCCTCCGGCTGAGTCTTCGGTCCAGAATATCACCAACTTCATTCATCATCTATGGGGTTCAAGGGTTTTAGGTGAGATGAGAGAGAGATGGGGAGGGATATACACACAATACAAACAATAGTTTTTGAAGAAACAAGTTTTATTTTTGGGGCTGTCAAAAAAAACATCAAACAAAGGACAGCTCACAAATCATCGTGATCTAACGAAGTGTATAACAGGGTTTGGTCTTCTAAAGGTCAAATAATTTTTTCAGATCCTTCAAGTCATCGGAGTCTTCAATTGTTGTACTTCAATTCTTCTAATACATGGAGAGATCCTCTTTACTCAAGTGGTCATCAGTTCTCCGATATCAAATCCTTCTTGAGCGCCTTCAGTTGATCCTCCGGTGATCAAAGGATAAGGGTATATTCTAACTATTTGAGGTGAGAGTGTCAAGAGATGAGAAGTAAGAGTCTTTTGTAAATAGAGTTTTGAGGTATCCTGTCCTAGGGATTTTCCGTTTCTAGGGTCACGCCCTACACCAACATGTGCTCGATACCATCTCTCAGAGCGACCGACCTCGACGGTCAAGCCTCCGTGTTGTCAGTGCCATCCTGGTTCAAGATGTCGGCACACACAAGACATCAATGTATATATCAAAGTGCAATCACATGTATAATTAACGAAACTGATATATACCTCATAAGTCACAGCTGAAACAAATAGTCGGGTGTGGAGTCCCATCAACGCTATCGGCAGGTTGAGTGTAGACCGTAACCCTGTACTGCACTTTACTGTCGAGCAAGTATCTGCAACATGATACGCTGCAGCCGTAGGTCAGACATTGAATGTACCGCAAGATCACAACATGGGAAAAACAGATGATAAAACTATACTATATGCAATATGGCTTTATGGCTCAGGTCTGAGTTTTGTTTATGTAAAAGCTGGTTTTATTTTCCCTACATCAAAGGAATAAAATGAAGCCTGTACTATGGAGTTTTTTCTGTCATGACATGGTTCCGCCAACCGATGTCTCATAGCCCAAAATCATCATAAGTTGCCCACAATTAAGTTATCATCCGTGTTGAGAGTTCCGAGATAGATCCAAGTCCAGATGCTCAAATTGTCCGTGAATCGGGACACGGCTAATCGATTAGGTCATAACCTCTCGCAGAGGTTTGTACACTTTACCCGCAAGATTCGATCCTCTCTTTACGCTCTCGCACTTCGTGAGTGTTTGAGAACAAGATGACCAAACATGGTCTTCCAAAGAGTTCCTCCGACCACCGTCCGCACTCAACCCATCCTACCGTAGTTCTACATCTGCTAGTACCGCCCCAGCCAGAGTCACAACTAAGGTCAACCAAGCCAGAGCCCATAATGACTTGCGTTGCACGTAAGCTTCCGGCATGAAGTATTCTTCCGCCTCTTTGAGTCTGGGTGAAGCTTTCCGCAAGATGTCATGGCGCTTCTCCATGCATCCCGCCAACCACTGGTTTCTCCAGGTGCCCACAACCGCCCTTCACCCAAGAGTGTGTATTGAATTTTGTCTTGAGTCTTGAAGTCTTGAGGCCTTGAAGTTGCAGTCCTTGCAGATTCCATCATGGAGTTGTCGCCATTGACGAGAATCCTCCATTCTCACACCACTCCTGAGCACTCATACCAAACCCCGTCTACTATAGCGTAGCATTGAAATAAATAACGTCCCGGGCTTGGTAACAGGGTGATGGGTTCCTACCTCATGCATACTACTCAACTACAAGGATTCAATAACACTACTGAGGGGTGGTTGCAAGGATGTCACTAAATGCAATAAAACATAGGCATGAAAGCATGGTCAAAGTGAACTTGCCTTGTTGACGATCTTCGAAAACTAGGGATTCGTAGTAGCAAACTTCGCACTCCGGAAATACTACCGAGGCAAACAATAAACACAATAAGCATA
The DNA here is from genome assembly GCA_021605205.1 of Aegilops longissima. Classification (NCBI taxonomy): domain Eukaryota; kingdom Viridiplantae; phylum Streptophyta; class Magnoliopsida; order Poales; family Poaceae; genus Aegilops; species Aegilops longissima. Next base: position 14,416 of record JAHIAM010006176.1, on the reverse strand, counting down.
TAGCATAACATCACTTAACACAATAGTAACATAGCAATAGCAACATAACACATCAAAACAACCAAATAAAAACTCAAGGGAAAAATTTAAAGAAAAACCAATTCAAAGTTTTTCCTACTTCAAACAATAGCTAGAATAGTTTTTATATAACAAAAATTATCTAACATAGCCTAATCAAGGTTTTAGGTTAACTTAACAGAAAAGATTTCACTAATCAACTAGGAGCAAAAAAGAATTAATTTAAAACCTATTATGAAACTCCTATTAGGCCTAATCCAATTTCTATTAAGAAAATAAAATAAAACTTTTATTTATTATAAATAAAAGTTCATCCTATCAAGTGACAGAAACTATCCTAGAATAATCAATCACATGTTAAAAATAAATTTATTTGCTAATTAAATTAATAGGAAAACAGAGCTAGCTAATTAATTAGGATTAATAAGATTCTGCTTAAAACTATTTATTTATTAATCCTAAAATACCCAAATTAATTTTTATGGTTAGGTAATGTCAAAATAAAGTTGGGACAAAAAGAATCATCCAAAATAATTTTTCTAACTCAAGTTATAGCAGATTTACTATTCTGACTAAAACTAAATTAAAGTAATTTTAATTATTTTTAACATAGCTAAATATATATTCTACAGAAACTACATAAAATTTTCAAACCAACAAAAAAGAATCACTCAAAAATATTAAACAGAATAAAAGATATCAATTTTTCAAAACAGAAACTATTCTGCTAAAACAGAAAAACCAAAATAAAAGAAAAGGCCTAATGGGCCTATATCGTGTCTCGAGCGTAATATAACCTAACGGGCCTATTGGTTTTAAACTAAAACGGGCCGCTAAATAACTAAAACCCTAACTAATAAACCGGACGAACCGGCCGGTCTTTTATAAAAAGATACTTCTTCGGGTTCTAATCTTAGCCGTCAAGATGAATCGGACGGGGGGAATGATTCCGTGGCTTACCGGAGTCCGCGACGGCGGGCGGCGGCGGGCGAGAGTGCGGCGAGGGCTAGGGGCATCGGGAGCTCTGGGAAGTCGCCGCGTGGGTGCGGGGAGGTCACAGGCTTCGTGGAGTAGTTGGGGGTCGGGTGGCTTAGGCGGCGACGGCGGTGACAATGGCGGAGATGGGGACTGGCCCGCGAGGTCGAGCGGGAGGGAGAGGGGTCCGCGAGGTCTCGGGGAATGGGTGGGGGCTTCGCTTTATAGCTGGGGTCGCCTCGCTTGGGGCGATCGGGCGATCGGGATCCGGATCCTTCGATCCGGCGATCCATGGGCGGCGACGGGCGAGGCGTATGGGAAAGAAGATGGGCGGGCCTCACTGGTCGTGAGAGAGAGAGGGTGCGGGAGCGGGCGGCCAAGCGAGAGGGTTCGGGCGAGGGGCGAGGCTGGCTGGGCTGGCTGGCCTGGCAGTTAGGGGCCACTGGCCGGGCCAGCTGGGAGGGTGCGGCGCTGGCCGGGCTGGGGCTCGGCCGGGGTTTTTTCCTTTTTTTTTTTGAAATTTGTTTTTTTTAATAAAACAGAAACAGGTATAACTTTTAAAATATTAATATTTTATATAGGGTATATATATATACCAAAACGATCAGGGGAATATTCCCTTTCATTTGAACATTTTTCCAAAGGCAAAATCCAAACTTTATAAAAATCCATTTTTTTCAATATTCAAATAAAATTCAGATTTGGATCCAAAACTTTTGGCATTGTTTCCTCTGATATTTTTGGAGTGTCATGTTTGCTCCTCTCATATTTTTGATCAAGTATTTATCAGGCATAGTTTTTGAAATGATTCCCACTTGCCAAAGTTTGAATTCAAATTCAAAACTCAAAATTTGAAAAGGGGTTTCAAAGCACTTTCAAATGACTTTCAACTTGATACTTTTTAACTTCCAACTCATATTTCATATAATTGAAGAAGTCATTTTATCTTCCCTCATGAAAATCATTGAGTTGCATAAAGCTTTGAATTTGAAATATTCTCAAATGAAATTCAAATCTTTTCAAAACCCTTTTCATTTCAAATGGAAGAATTCATGTCATCTTCACTCTAGGTTTTGGTGTTGGAATGAATTTGAATTCATTGAGATCCAAAAGGCAAAGGAGAAAGTTTTGGGAAAGTCATTTCATTCCTCTCATTCAACTTTCAAAAGTTTCAAATTTCACCTGTTTCACTCATTCAATCAAACCAAAATCAGACAACAAGCATAGTTATTTATTTAATATAACATTCCAAAATTTAGAATTTTGGGATGTTACATGGACTTGGACCTTCTACTGCACTATAAGTACCAGCAGAATCTCGACGGCAGAAGCTTTTCCGTTTCACCCGACGAGTAACAACACTCCCTACTATATTATTTTCCTTGCTCTTTTTGAATTTGCCATGTCAAGCTATACCCACAACACAAAAGAATAAAATCACTCTTCGTAACTCATTAATGCATGATATGCATAAGCAATACTTTGATGTAAGACAACCATATGAGGATGGAATATGTAAGAAAACAGACGACATGACATATTCACAGCTACGCCAGTAAACTAAGGTATGATTTTCAAGAAAATAGAAGTAATGCAAGCTAGACACCATATGAAAGATGCAACCAATATTACTCGCCAAGTTAAAAGTGTCTTGTCATAAGTGGCAATTCAAAAATTAGAAGCAAGACAACATAGAAATCAATGCAAGATGCAACCACTATCAAACTGCCATGTTAAAAGCATCCAATCATGAGTGATCGACGCGAATACACAACAACGGTACTTTGATGTAAGAACATGGTATGATAGATAGATGCAGTGTATTCTAGACACGTAAAGCCATGTCATATGCACATGTATAACGATAAACTCAGCAAGTGTAGTTTAATCAAAATAGAAGAAATACAGGCTAGACAACATATGCAACATGAAACCAATTATCACACCGTCAACTTAGAGCAAGCACTGCGATGGTGGAGTACGGAGATGAACTCATCATGTAGACTTGGGACTTCAACTTCATTAGCAGAGCAGTGGCAAATCTAGAGAGTCTCTGTTTATGCGCTGCAAAGGAGGACCACAAACATCCCCTAACTTATTTTTTTCCTTCCTATTTTGTGATATTGCCTTATGAAGTCAAAACCACAAGAATATGAATAAAATTAGCTCTCAGCATAACTGGTTGATGCATGATATGCATTTAACACTACTTTGATGTAAGGCAAGCGCAGGATAGGAGGATGGAATATATACAAAAAAGACAGTGTTTCATATTCACACGCACGATAGGAGGATGAAATATGTATAAAAATAAGTAAGCTGAAGGCATTTCAACAAAATTAGAAGAAATGAAAGCTAGGCACCATATGAACATGCAACCAATATCACTCTATCGTAAAAAGTGTCTCATCATAAGTGCCATTTCAAGAAATTAGAAGCAAGACAAGCTAGAAGACAATGCAAGATGCAACCTACATCACAGTCCCAAGTTAAATGTGTCTTACAGTAAGTGATCGCTGCAGGTATAAGTTGTAAGCTACGCAGATGCAATTCAACATAATCGAAGCAATACAAACTAGACATCATACGGAAAACGCAACCACGATAACAGTTCCAAGTAAGAGCAAGCACCTGATGGTGGAGTAGGGAGATGTGCTCATCATGTACACGATGTTCTAGAAACAGAACACGGTCATATCCACAGCATTATGTGTAAAGTAAGCAGATGCAATTCAAGTTAGAAGCAATACAAGCTATACATCATACGCAACATGCAACCACATATAATAGTGTCAAGTTAGAGCAAGCACCTATGATGGTGGAGTAGGGAGATGTGCTCATCATCTACACAACTACGCTGATCGTCCAGCCTTGTGTTGTCTTGCTAATCTTGTTGGGAGGATGGCAGAGTAGAATCTATAGAGACCCCTGTTTGAGTTGTTCAAGGACCACCATCATCCACTCGTCGGACTAATTTCCTTCAGCTGTAATGATTTTGCATTGTGAAGTCAAACCGATAAGAAAAGGAATAAAATTCGCTCTTCGTAACTCATTCATGCATGATACTAACGAACACTACTCGGATGAAAGGCAAACACATGATGCGAGGATGGAATATGTATGAAAACAGGATGGTGTGACATATTCACACCTATGATGTGGTAACTAAGGTAAGGCATTTCAACAAATTAGAAGCACTCGCAAGCTAGACACCATACGAAAGATGCAACCAATATCACTCGCCAAGTTCAAACTGATATGCTTCAACAAATTAGAAGTAGTACATGCTAGAAATCATATGCAAGACACAACCAATATCACAAAGGATGCACTTAAAGGTGCCTTATCATAAGATATAGTATGTACCAAAAACAGGAAAGCGTGTCATATTCACATGTATCATGTGTAAGCTAAGCAAATGCAGTTTATACTAATTAGGAGCAATACGAGCTAGACACCATATGCAACATGCAACCAGATACTCCCTCCATTCTTAAATATAGGGTGTATAGTTTTTGGCACGAAAATTAAAGAACGCACGTGGAGGGAAAATTTCACAAGTTTTGGGCGAGATTACACATGACTAATTGACATGAGAAAATAGAGGAGCTTGCCCTTTATAAGGAAATGTAATCAAATCCCTTAAAAAATTATTCAAATGAGTGGTGAAACGTAGTACACCTTATATTTTGGACTTTTTCTCAAAAATCTATACACCTTATATCAAGGAACGGAGGGAGTATCACACTGCCAAGTTAGAGCAAGCACCTTGGATGGTGGAGTAGGGGAGCGGAGACTTGGACCTTGTAATGCACTATCAAGACAAGGAGAATTGGTACATATTCTCCGCTTACGTTGTTCAGAGGACCACCATCGCCACCTTCCTTATTTTTTTCCTTCCTCTTTCTTGATTTTGCCTTGTCAAGTCAAACCCACAAGAAAAGGAATAAAATTTGCTCTTCGAACTCATTGATGCATGATACCGATTTAACACTACTTTCATGTAAGGCAGCCGCATGATAGGAGGATGGAATATGTATGAAAAACAGGACGGCGTGACATATTGACATGTATGATGTATAAAGTGTAAACTAAGCACAAGGTGCTTGAACTTGTTAGAATCGATGCAAGCTAGAAACCATATGAAAGATGAAACCAATATCACTCGCTAAATTAAAAGGGTGCCCTAACAAATGTATTTGACCAAATTAGAAGCAATACATGGCAACAAAGTTAGAAATAATATGCAATATGCAACTAATAAAGGTGACTCATCGTAAGTGATTGATGCAGGATATGTAAGAGAGATAGTTTCGTAAGAACAAGGTTAACACATAGATGTAGTGTGTACCAAAATAGGAAGGCATGTCATATTCACAAGTATAGTGTGTAAACTAAGCAGATGCAATTTACCCTAATTAGAAGCATTACAAGATAGACACCAGATGCAACATGCAACCACATATCACACTGAAGTTACAACAAGCACCGTGATGGTGGTGTAGGGAAGTGCGGTCTTCAGTGCATGAGCTACGCTCAATATCTTCATTTAGGCTTGCTATTTCTTGATAATCATGTGGAGAGGATGAAATTGCATTCTTTATAAGAGTATTGCGCTCATATTAACCAACGCTGGATCGCTCACAGCCCTAGAGCTTGCTTGTAACTAGTAGCATTGCATCCATGCATCATGTTTAACTTCCATGAAATTTTGAAATGGGGATGATCAAGCCCTAGCACTAAAGCAATTCAAATAGGTTCAAATTCAAAAATATTTTCAAAAACCCAAAGTGGTTTGAAAAAAATGTTCATGATTAATGGAAAAAGGTGAAAACCATATCCAGAGGTGATGGATATTTTTCCAAGGCATTTTTGGATTTTTGAATAAACCATATTGTATTTGAATTGGGGCATTTAAATACTATTAATATTTTTTAAATGCTCCAACAATTCTGAAAAATAGTTAAGGGCCTCTGAAATAATTCAGTTAATGCCCACAATTATCTTCAGGATTTTTAAATGGTTTAGTATTTTACTAAACTAAAACAAATGGAAAATAGAAAAAACAGAAATAAAGAAAGAGGGAGAGCACACTGGCAGCCACTTACTCTGCCCACGAACCGCCCAGCCTTTCTTTCTCCCTCCCTCGCTGCCCAACCAGGCCCAGCCCACCAACCGCCGCTGTCGCTTACCTCTGCCAAGAGGCAGAGGAGGGACACGGCGATCGCGCCAGCACGCCACCTCCTCCCGCCGCCGCCTGCTACCCCTCGACGTCTGAGACAGCCACGCCTGTGCCTCTCACTCTCTCCCGAGCCCTCCTCCGACTCGCCTCCCTGCCGAACCCGAACGAGCCTGCCATTGCTCGCCATACCCATGCCACAGCCGCCCCGAGCCTCCCGACATGCCCCCGAGCCCCGCCACCACCTCGAATCTCCCCACGCCACACGCGACCGAGAGGCCCTACATCGCCGCTCGAAGTCGTTTTCCCGAGCACGGCCGCTGGACTCCATCGACGACCTGACGCCATCCGCCTCCCCGAGCCGTGAGCTTGCTTCGACCTCCCCGTGAGCTCGCCGCTTCTTCTCATCTCTCTCCACGCTACAGAAGCCGCCATGAAAGCACCCGACCGCCTGCCGCCATTGCCGACGAGCTCGATGCTCCCGAGCCCTCGCTCAACCTGTGGCACCGCCAGAGCCGTGGCCCGCGGATGCCGCTTAGCCCATCGGCCTCCTGCACCGTGGCATCAAACCCGACCAAACCCGAACTCCGCCGCCGCTTGAGCTCGCCGATCCCGCCACCCCAACCCCGCTAACCCCACCAAGAGCCTCGCCTCCCCAGCTCCTCCTAGATGCTTTCCATACCCATTTGGTGGCCGGAACGCAAAGCACCTGTTCACCACGCCTCGCCTCGCCGGGCGACTCGACGCCGGTGGATTAGCCCTGGTTGACCAGGATTGACCCCCGGTCATCGATGAGTGGGCCCGCCACTAACTAACCGGGTTAACACTAATCAAACTAGTTAGTTACACTAATTATCGACCAAAGGTCCCAAATACGAGTTGACCGACAGCGACCCAGCTTGACCCGCTGACGTCACATCAAGGCCAGTCGACGCAATAACTAGTTTCTAGATTTAATATAATTTAGGAAATTCCGTAAAATACTCTAAACTTCTAAAATCATATAAATTCAACCGTAACTCTGATTGAAATAATTTATATATGAAAATGATCAGAAAATATGAAGAATCTGTTTAAGCCATGATCATGCATGTTTGAACAAGTTAACCTCACTGAATAGGATGAATCATGATTAGGTAATTTATGAAATAGCATTTGGAGTTGAATTCAACCTTGTTTGAATTCCACTTCAACTAACTTGGATTATTATTGCATTAGGTGAATTCAGTACTTTAACATGATCATGCATCATATATGTGCATTGCATTGATTGTGTTCTTCTTGTTTGCCGGTAATTGTCCCTCCCGTAGACGTATGTACCGACGATGAGTTCGATGACACCGATGAAGAACTATATTATCTTCGTAGTGCTGTGCAAGCAAAACCCCTTGTTCATTCCGATATAATCCCACTCTCTCGCCTCCTGCTCTATTTTATCGCATTAGGACAACAACGACTCATGTGTTACTTGTTGCGTAGCTGAACCCTTGATCCTTTGCATGACCTGTCATTCCACAAGAATTAGATGAAACCCACTAGCATGAGTAGGAATTGTTTGAGCCATGTTGTGCCTACTCATTTATGCTTGTTTGTCATGCCTGCTACACGCTTAGAGTTGAGTCGGTCTGATTCATCGGGAATGAATTGGAATTGCATGAACATGTCCTATTGTGTGTGGCTAAGTGTGTGAACACGATTTGGTAAAGGTAGCGTGAGAGGCCATGTAGGAGTACATGGTGGGTTGTCTCATTGAAACCGCCCTCGTGAACTGAGTTCTGTGTTTGTGATCCATGAAACAGTTACTACCACGCATTGGGATCCTTAATTGACCCTCTCGGCTTCTTAACCACCCTTGTCCTCATCCGGAGTTGCAAGTAGTTTCGTGTTTGTAGCATGTCAGGGCCGCACGCAACGCTGACCTTAGGGGTGGGTTATGGCGGTAGGCACTGCGGGTCTGCAAAATTAAAGTGCCCGCTTGGTATCTCGGGAACCCCGCACACATCGCTCGGGCTATATGGGAAACCTCGGCCGACTCTCATGGATGGAACCCGAATAGGCGATAAACCCGACTAGGGACTTGAGTGTTTAGGTAGGCCGTGGCCGACACCCACGCTGGGCTTCCGCTGAAGGTTGCCGAGTACATGTCGGTAAACGGCGGTAAGTGGTGAGAGCGCAGGTGAAGAAGTACACCCCTGCAGGGTTTAATATGATCTATTCAATAGCCGTGTCCATGAAAAGGACTTCTGGTTGCCTATATCAGTTCATAGACAAGTGAAAGTGGATACTCTAAAATGCGCAAGATAAGCGTGAGTGCTATGGATGGCGCTCTCAGGGAGACGGGAGCGGTCCATAGTGGTGTATTGATATGGTGAATATGTGGACTCGTAGCGCCACCTCAAAGAGTTACCCGCAATGTAGTTCAGATAGCCACCGAGTCAAAGCTGGCTTGCTGCAGCAAACTCCACCACCCCTTTTGATAATGATGCATATGTAGTTAGTTCTGATGTAAGTCTTGCTGAGTACAATTGTACTCACGCTTGCCTATTCTATGTTTTTGCAGAGACGCTGCCTCGCTTAGTAGTTCCACGTGGACTTCGACGCTTAGCTTGTTACCTCAGCCACGATCTTGTGCCTCGGCAGATCTCGGTAGATAGTCGCTTCTCACCTTTTTCATTTATAGTTGTCTCGTATCGCATATGATTAGCTTCCGCTTGTGCTTTGACTTGTATGTTTCGAGTGTTGGGTCATGAGACCCATGTTTGTAATATCCCGCCCTCGAGCCTAATGAATAATATTTTGAGTCGAGAGTTATGTTGTGATGCCATGTTGTATCTACACATATTGAGCATATTGTGTGTATGTTTGAAATGCTTGGTATGTGGGATCCGACAAACTAGTTGTTTATCCTTGGCAGCCTCTCATATGGGGAAATGTAGTCTCGCGCCTCCGAGCGATAGTAGTCCGCTACAGCCCGGTTCACCGGAGCCTCGCTAGCCCAAAGACTACCGCTTGGACACTTGATCGGCCGGCATGTGTTTCACTTTGCCTTATGTCTGTTCCTTCGGGAAATGTCACGCGTGTTATTCGAGTCCTGCTTAGCTCGCTACAGCCCGGGATACCGGAGTCTCCATTAGCCCAAAGGTTACAGCCCGAATATATACGCTGATGACCGACATGCTCGATGTGATTCATGTATGCCTGTCCCCATGGGTTAGTGCCGCTTTGGTTCACGACTAGCCATGTCGGCCCGGTTCTTTGTCATATGGATGCTAGCGACACTATCATATACGTGAGCCAAAAGACGAAACGGTCCCGGCCATGGTAAGGCGACACCTGTGGGAATACCGCATGTGAGGTCCGAAGTGATATGATGTGTTACATGCTAGATCGGTGTGACTTAGGATCGGGTCCCGATAAATGACCGTCCTCGTCATAAGTTTATAGACGCAGGATACACAAGAACAGTAGTTTGATGTAAGAACATGGTGTGACAGTGAGATGTAGTATGTACCAAAAGTGAAGGCGGTCATATTCACATGTATAATGTGTGCTAAGGAGATGCAATTTAACAAATTAGGAGCATTGATGAGTGATACACAAGAAAAGTAGTTTGATGTAAGAACATGGTTAATGTAAAGACGAGTATGTACCAAAAATAGGAAGGCATGTCATATTCACAGTATAGTGTGTTAACTAAGCAGTATGCAATTTACCCTAATTAGAAGCATTACAAGGTAGACACCATATGCAACATGCAACCACATATCACACCGCCAAGTAAGAGCAAGCACCGCGATGGTGGTGTGGGGAATTATGTGATCAACTAGAGAGCTACGCTGACTATCTTCATTTAGCCTTGTTGTTTCTTGAGAATCATGGGAGGATGACACCGCACTCTTGAAATGAGTAGGCATCTCACAAGAACTCCACCGGGTGACTGCCTCATCATAAGTGGTTGACGAGGATACAAAAGAGAATTAGTTTGATGTACTAACATGGTTAATAGACATATGTAGTATGTATCAAAACAGGAAGGCATGTCATTATCAAAGGTATAATGTGTAAAGTAAGCAGATGCAATTTAACCAAATTGGAAGCAATACAAGCTAGACACCATATGCAACATGCAACCACATTTGATGGGTTAAAGCAAGCACTGTGGATGGTTGTGTGTGGCAATTGAGATCATCAACTGCAGAGCTATGTTTATCGCTCCAATCACCGACATCGCACCTGTTAGAGCACCGAACGCTTAGTGCTTATCTTCAATTACACCGAGCGATTGCCTTTTTCTTTTCTCGCATTCATCAACACTGTTAGAGTCTGAAATACCCATGCATAAAAAAAATAGTGTGAGTATGGGTGAAGTGTGTACAATTAGTACAAGGTAAAGGTAGCGATAGCAGGTCGGTGAGAAATAAATGACGGAGACATATGATAGCTATACAACATGCATGGCACACTAAATTACTACAGGATTCTATGAAAATAACAATCGATCGAAAGCAAATAGGTCAGTCCATTTTTTCTGCACCGTCCGATGTACAAAGAACAGCAGACGCTTTCATCTACCTCCAGCCACCACTGTTGACGATCTTCCTCAAACACCAGCCACCACCGCCCAAGATTCCTCCCCGCCGCGCTCTCCTCGACCTCACCGATCATTGCAGCTTGGCACCCCCGCCATCCATTCAAGCCCCACCGACCTCCAGATCGGGCGCAAGCAGCTTTGCGCCTCACACCCCTATGATAGACACCGATGCGCCGCTTCCGACTAGGTGCTCCTCGCGCTTAAGCCGGTGCTACTTTTTTAATTGCGGTTCGACGAATTTCGAATTGAAATCCGCAGGCTACCAATTTCTAGCAAAGGTGAAATAGTAAAAGGAGGAAACCTTGTGCATTTAGTATCACGAAGAAGATGCAGTAAGAAGCGCCAACTAGTTTCTTTCGTGGGATAAATACGTGTGAGCGGAGACATAAGATTTGCACTTAATAAGGAAGAGGAGTACCTCTTTCTCGCTGCCAGCGCTGTGTCCTCCTTTTGTTTTTCCGACGATCTTCTTGTTGTTCACTGGAAACTAGAAGTTGTGGAGGACGGTGCAGCCTTGGACAAACCCATGGCCAAGTTGTTGAGTGTGAGGGTGGTCTGCCTGTCACGGGCGGGAAGCGGATCCGAGGCGGCGAACGACGCATGAAGGGAACAGCTCAGGTGCGGTGGACGGTTATGGCAGTGGAGCCGCAGCTGTGAGGCGCAGGACGGCGTGGTCGGAGTGGTTCTGCACGGCGCACGCCGCCGGGCGCCGTGGGAGGCAGCTCACTCGCCTTCAGCTGCTAAGTCCTTGAGGGCATTGCGCTATGCGTTGCAGCTATGCTGGACGACGGCGCTGGGTACCGGCTCCTACATGATGGAGGAGGGCGGCGTGGATTGGCTGCTATGGGGTGGAGGACGGAGGAGGCTGGGGTTTCATGGCTGGTAGAGAGGGTGTTTTATGCCATGGAGTATGAATGGGAAATGGAGGGAGGCGGGAACTAAGGGGGAACAATGTTTCGTTTGAGACGCGCTTGTTTGAAATTTAGGAAAGTTACAAACTTTGCCCCCATCTAAAATTTTGGACATATTATGGTTGGGGTAGGACAGTCATGTCGTGTCCCAAATGTATGGATAGATTTCGCCGAAAGATGGGTAGGTTTCCCACGGCGATGAATGCTTCTCCATGGCCTTGGTGAAGTTACAAACATACCCCGTTTAGACCTTTGGACATCGGGCCGATAGGCTACACGGCCAGTAGTCAGACAGAATTTCTACCTCCAAAACATTAGTCTCATGGTTTCAGTGACCAGAGGCCTATTTGGCGCTTCTGCTCAATATTTGGGAGCAGAAGCATTAACGCTTGTTCTCTTGAATTGAACTTTCAGGATTTGTCAAACTTCACAAATCTTTACTCTTGAAAATCCTAAAGCTACGATTATTTTGGAATGGAGGGGTACATTTGAATATACATTGTACATGAGTATATATTAAAAATATGCAACTTACCTCAGTTCATGCATGGTTCCGTATATAATCTCCTTGGTTGCAAAAAAAGTTAGATATGCGTATGAATATATATAGCATGTTCAAACTCACAACAAAGATTGATGCCCCTTTACATCTGATTTACAAATGCCATTATCTCGGTTCAAATAGATGAATGCACTTCCTATGAATTCAATCAAACCCCTTTATGTTGAATTCACATGTATTCTATTTCATAGCTAGCAATTTGAATGTATCCATGCAAGTGACAAATGTATAAAGTGCTTCACACTAACAACATGGAGTGCACTAATTAATGTTTATATATGAATTGCAAAAGCATCCATTGCCTGTATTTCAAACCGCTCTCACTCTATGGATCGATAATATGAAATAAACACATGCACATGCTAGAATTCAATTGCAGCTGAAGAAAGAGCCTACTCATGGTAATCAGATATTAGTGATAGGGGTGTGTACAAAGTACACGTGAATACTGTGCATTGTGCGTGTGTGTATACTATCGCATTTAACTAGCCCCCAAACTTGTATAAGATACTAAGGGCCTAGGGTTACAAATCATATATAGTTGGCTTATCACTGTGGGGATAGAGTCCTCCGCGACTGCTAGCTTCGTGTTGTACGCCAGTCCTCCACATGGGTCCTAGTATAACACGCCTCTGTCCAACCTATATGTGGCGCAAGATGGAACCGACCCATGAGTCTTCATGTTGACCCACCACAACTAGAAATGATGTGCCCACCACACCACACACGCAATCGGCCACTAAGAAACTAAGCATATACAATAGTACAACGGTATCTAGCTCACGATACGCTCCATATTTTGTTGATGACATTGATGGACTTTGCATTTGATGCGTCTATATTTTGTTGACGACACTTACGGTCATTGTATTTGAAGCGTAAAGCATGATATGGTCACTAGACTTCAGAATAAGCTCATCACGGTCACCACATACATTTTGTCATGCTAACCAACTTGTGGTTGGATGGTTAGAGGACAGTGGTTTCTAGCCCACCAAGGTTAAAGTCCCGTGCTCGTGATTTATCTTGTGTTAATTTCAGTATTTTCATGTATGTACGCTCATGGGAGGAGACGCACTCGATCACGAGGCACCTATGGTGACTTCAGAAAATCTCAAGATCATATATGCTGGCCCACTCTCTCGAAGGTGCTCATAGGGGTAGGGTTCATGGTAAAGCGCATATAGCGTGAGTGCTTGTGCGATATATGAGCCCTCGCGCCTATACCGTGTTAAACAAATACATATCATGATTATACGGTCACCGCTCACCCGCATAACTCAGTATTTTATTGATGACACAATCAATTGACTACCAACGTTCCACGCGCAAGAACTAGTGTTGCACCATCGGGCGCCAGAACTCGTGGGGCCCACCTGTCAGCCCATATATGAAAGAAAGAAATGGTAGTTTGAGTCCAGACCGTGTTAATAAAATAGGAGTACATTTTAGGTGATCGACGTCACCGCTCATCATACAACTCCGTAATTTGTTGATAACACGATCAATTGACCACCAAACGGTCCACATTCAGCAGCGCACATTACCATAGGGCCCACCCGCCACACAGATATGAAGGGACAGAAATGGTAATAAATTAGTGGTCGGTGGGTATTCAGAGTCATGAGACCTCCGTTGGCAGCCACCGCGGTTGGGGGCGCTTATTGGGCGGGTTGGGGATCCCGAGAAAAAGCTCGGGGGGGGGGGCTAGAGGGATGACCGTGCGGCACCCACCGGGCGATGGGGAGTGGTTTCGGAGGGCGGCTGCCGGGCGGCGGGCTGGCGGTTCGCCTGTGGTGGTTGGCGTCAGGGGTGGAGTTTGATGATAAACCGAGGCCCTTAATTTCATATCCAACCGCTGGAAAATCTAATGACCAGAGATGAAAAGTCACCGACCGATGTAGCATCACCCCGCACGCATACATGCACGCACGCGAAGACACACACGCATGCAGCATGCAACATCGACACGCATACACGCACGCATGCTGCGCGCAACATCGACACGCATATTACGCACTCACGAACACACGCACGCACGCACTCCATGCATGCAACACTGAAATGTACCTTGCACGCACGCAACACTCGCACGCCGATGCATGCACACAAGACACGATGCAAGACACACGCCAACCTATACGCATGCACCCTTTGTTAAGGACATGGATTGTTACGGT
>JAHIAM010006175.1:0-50745 GCA_021605205.1 Aegilops longissima | reverse complement strand
AAGACCGAAAAAGCTAGTGAACGAACACAGTGTGCAGGCTTCCGAACTGGATCGGTCACTGAGGGAGTTCCGGACTAGGGGGTGTCCGGATAGCCGAACTATCATCATTGGCCGGACTCCAAGACTATGAAGATACAAGATTGAAGGGACTTTCCTTGGCGTGAAAGGCAAGCTTGGCGATACGGATATGTAGATCTCCTACCATTATAACCGACTCTGTGTAACCCTAGCCCTCTCCGGTGTCTATATAAACCGGACGGCTGTAGTCCATAGGACGAACAACAATCATACCATAGGCTAGCTTCTAGGTTTAGCCTCTTTGATCTCGTGGTAGATCCACTCTTGTAACACACATCATCAATATTAATCAAGCAAGACGTAGGGTTTTACCTCCATCAAGAGGGCCCAACCTGGTAAAACATCGTGTCCCTTGTCTCCTCGTTACCATTCGCTTAGACGCACAGCTCGGGACCCCTAACCGAGATCCGCCGGTTTTGACACCGACATTGGTGCTTTCATTGAGAGTTCCTCGTGTCGTCACCGATAGGCTCGATGGCTTCTTCGACCATCATCAACGACGCAGTCCAGGGTGAGACTTTTCTCCCCGGACAGATCTTCGTATTCGGCGGCTTCGCATTGCGGGCCGATTCGCTTGGCCATTTGGAGCAGATCGAAGCTACGCCCGCCGCCAGTCGATTTGAAGTTTGAACTTCACGGCCGACATCCGCAGGGACTTGATCCTCGATGGAGTCGAGCCACAGCCGAGCGTGCCGCGACCGCCACGGTGAGCATGATTTAGCTCGCACCGGACAAGACTGGAGGTCGCATCAACTCGCCCGATCTTCAATTCGGAGCCGGCCGCGCAGATCGGGACGGATGGCTAGACACCGCCGGGCTGCAACCTCACGGCGATAGAGCCAACACCGATCTTGTCCTCATAAAGCTCGCGACCGAGGTGCCGGACTAACCTCCCGCCTCCGATCGAATCCGATTACGCCGTCATGGAGTTCACCGCGCGACATCTTTCAACTCTCACCTTTTGGCGACATCTTGAGTTCGCTAAAGTACCTCTCGTTATCGAGAGCCTCGCCGGATCGCGGTCGACGGTTGGGATGCGACGACTAAGAAATTCAAAGCCCACCCACCACCCACTTGGTATCCACTGCCGACGATCTAACCGACATGCTAGACTATAATTCAAGACATCGACGGTATGGACGACGATGCCGAGATTTAATAAGAACCAGCGCCACCGGCACCGGAAAGCCACCTCATCATATGACATATACATGGTGGATATCCCAAAGGATGGGAATGGCGATGAACAGAGGAGGATGACCCTCCAAGAAACAGCCCAAGCGCCGGCGCGCCGGGCGCCGCCTAAATCCCGCCACAACAAGAATGAAGATTCCGCACCGAGATAACAATACACCGGACAAAGGTCAAGACAATCCACTCCAAAGAAGATCCAGCGCAGAGAATGGAGACGCCACCTCACGAGAGAGCGGCGTAAGAAGAGGTAGAGGATTATATGCCTCCTCCGGAGACGGCAAGCTCGACGACGATGAATTCGCCGTGCTCGAGGATCCCGCTCAACAAGAGCGCTTAGACGCAGTTTATGGCCACGGCGAACAGCCTCAAGAAAAAGCAAAGAACAACTTAGAGCTGATCAGATCTGCTAGCCGACAGATGGACTAAAGTCCTCGCGTCAAGAGCATGAGCTCAATGCCCCTCCAAAGCTACCCTAAACGCAAGCTGCTCCCCGATTAGAGGAGGAGGCTTACGAACCCGCATCACCAGAGACAATACGGTGACCGACCACCCCGTGGTCGCGGCTGCAGAGGCCTCTAGGCCCTTCACTAGAACTGCACTCAAGATCGCTCAAAAAGCACACGCCAGGGGAACACTCCGGATCTGCAAGATATATTGAGGACAAGGCAAGACAATCAAGATCGATCTATGGATCGCGGGCGCCCACGGTACATGACGACAACCGCCGCACGGACACAAGAAGTCCGCCGGGCCGAACAAAATGCATAAAGCTCTTTTGAGTCTGGCCGTGATATCACCCAAGACAGAGGCGCCAAGACACCCACTATGCTTCACAGACGAAGTAATGGATCATCAAATCCTCAAGGGTTTAAACCCGCCAATATTGAATCCTATGATGGCACAACAGACCCCGCGTTTGGATCGAAAACTATCTCCTTCACATCCACATGGCCCGCGTGACGATCTTCACGCCATCAAATATCTCCCCTGCTTAAAGGACCAGCCCGCATTGGCTCAACAGCTTGCCAAAGAGAAATCAATTGGGAGTGGGAGGACCCGAAGCCGATTCTCGATAACTTCCAGTGGCACTTATGTGCGACCACCGACGCGATGACCTAAGCCACATAATTCAGCAGCTAGACGAATCGCCGATAATTTCGACACGGTTCTAACCAAGAAAACCAAATCGCCGACCGTCCGGATGCGGAGGCCCTCGCGCCTTCAAGCATAACATCCGCGACGAGTGGCTTGCCCGCACTGGGACAGAAAAGCCAAATCCATGGCAGCCCTCACATCACTCATGACCCGCTTCATGCTGGTGAGGACAGCTGGCTAGCACGCAGCAACAACCTCAAAGAAAAATTCGCAGTCCGACTTCAAGGACCGAAATGGCAGCTGCCCGTAATAAAACAAACGCCGCATTAACGGCGATAATATTGAGGATATGGTAATCAATGCCGGATTCGAGGCTCTAAACCCGTCAGCGAAAAGCCATTCAAAAGAACTACTCCGGTCCGTCCAATTTGGACCGAATACTGATCGCAGCGATACACGGTAGTCTCAAAAAGCCAGCTTAACCACACCAACAGGGACTGTTGGGTATTCACAGCAGTGTTAATTGTCAAAACAATGACAAGGGGCTGTATAGCGATGACGAGGACGAGACCCAACCGCCAACAATAGAGGATGTATGGGTTTCACAAAAGCGGACGGTGAACATGATATACGCAACGCACATACCCAAAAGGGAGCGGAAGCGCACTCAGGATGTCTACGCGATGGAGCCGCTGCCCAAGTTCAATCCATGGTCCTCCCGCCGATCACTTTTGACCGGCGGGACCACCCCACCAAAGATCCGCCACGGCGGATTCACCGACCGGTCTTAGACCCAATCGCCGATGGATTTCACCTAACCGTAGTCCCGATGGATTTGCGGCAAGAAATCGAACTCGCTTACCAGATACAGGCGCAAAATGGGCATATACCCTCAAGGATTAAACCTACCAAAACGACCTTTTAAAGGGGTCATACCAGTGTAGAAGCCAATTGTACAGGCTCAATTACACCGAAGTGGTCTTCGATCCCGGATAACTTCCGGCGAGGAGTTAATCTTCGACATAGTCCTGCTCCGCAGCTGCTATCATGCCTTGTTCGACATACCGCTGCTCACAAAGTTCAACGCGTGCCACACCACGATACCTCAAGCTCAAGATGCCAGCCCTCGAGGAGTCATCACGGTCAACGGAAACATCGAACATTCTTCCGCACGGAGGAACATACAAGGCTCTCGCGTAGTGCAATGCAGCCTCTAAGGTACTTCGAGTTCGCCGTTGCTGCCGGACACAGCCTAAGCGCTACCGAGTAACTTACAACAAGACCACCTGGTACGCTCCGAGCACGCCAGAGCAAGGCGGCCCCAACCCCAGCCCCCCGAACGTCAGCAGGTCCTTCACAGACACCATTACGCTCAAGATACCATGGGCATGGGGAGAGGGCACGACCACGATAAACCCAGACTCGTGGCTCAACCACACCAGGGGCTCTCAAGTGTGTCGCCTTTTTCTTTTCTTTTACCTTTAATTTTTACCCACAGACTCCGCTTGTCGAGGCCCCGTCTGCAGCAGACCCGCCAACTCACGATGCAACAGCCAGGAAGGATAAAGGCTACAACGAATATATAGGTGGTCTCCATTACGAGCATTTTATACACCAATCTGCAGCCTACCCCGGAGGGGGACATGTTTAATAGTCCCATACCTTGCTTATCGTGACTATTTGTATCGCTCGCATTCAGAGCAGCACTTATTGAATAAAACAATGCAACACCTTTTTGCTTATAATTGCATTTCTTTTTCATACATATGTTCATTCACGGCATGTTGCATCCGCACACTTTTGGTACGCTAATATACACCAGGGCTTATGTTTCCGTGATTATGGTATGATGAGTCCAACACTTTCACAAGTGCGGCACCTCGAACTTATAGCACTATATGCATCGGTTCAATCATGTCTTGGGTCAATAGTTGGGTTTGCCCGCTCCCATGTTTTGGTACCTTACGCCCGCTATATCGCTAAGGTAGCACCGGAGAACTATCGCGATTCCGCCTCAGCTTGAGCTGGGTTAACGCCTGGAGAAAGCTAAACTGACCGCCATGATGAGGCAAGAGCCGGTCGCTGCCGAGAGGTTTTTTGTAGTCCTTAAAGACTTATGCCGCTTAGAGCGAGGAGCCGGATATCGTCCGCCAAGGCGTGATAGCGCCCAAATTCGCCTTCCAAGACTAGGCTTCACCAAATTTAAAATTATAGAATTCTATGGCTAAGTGTCGACCCTCGATTCTAAGTCACATCGATCTAGCCGGTAACACCTCATATCACTTTGCGCCTCACGCACGGTATTCCCACGGTGTCGCTTACCATGGCCCGGACCGCTTATGCCTTTTAGCTCACGATATGATAGCGCCGCTAGCATCCATATGATGAGAACCCGGCCGACATGGCTAGTCGTGAACCCAAAGCGGCACTAACCCATGGGGACAGTATACATGAATCAACTTCGAGCATGTCGGTCATCAACGATAACCGGCTGTAGCACTGGGCTAACAGACTCGTAACCCGGCTGTAGCAGGCTAGGCAGACTCGGATGTCACCGGTGACATTTCAAGGGATGTATACAGAACGGCGGAAACACATGCCGCCACCAATATTGAACTTATGATGGCACAACAGACCCCGCGGTTTGGATCGAAAACTATCTCCTTCACATCCACATGGCCCGCGGTGACGATCTTCACGCCATCAAATACCTTCCTCGTTTAAAGGACCAGCCCGACATTGGCTCAACAGCTTGCCAAGAGAGTCAATTGGGAGTTGGAGGACCTGGAAGCCACATTCCTCGATAACTTCTGTGGCACTTATGTGCCACCACCGACGCTGATGACCTAAGCCACATAATTCAGCAGCCGACGAATCGCCGCATAATTCTCGACACGGTTATTAACCAAGAAAACCAAATCGCCGACCGTCTCGGATGCGGAGGCCTCGCGCCTTCAAGCATAACATCTGCGACGAGTGGCTTGCCCGCACCTAGGACAGAAAAGTCAAATCCATGGCAGCCCTCACATCACTCATGACCCGCTTCGCTGGTGAGGACAGCTGGCTAGCACGCAGCAACAACCTCAAAGAAAAATTCGGCAGTCCGACTTCAAGGACCGAAATGGCAGGCCGTGGTCGTAATAAAACAAACGCCGCATTAACGGCGCATAATATTGAGGATATGGCAATCAATGCCGGATTCAGAGGCTCTAAACCCGCCACGGAAAAGCCATTCAAAAGAACTACTCCGGTCCGCCCAATTTGGACCGAATACTGATCGCAGCGATACACGGCACTTCAAAAGCCGGGCTTAACCACACCAACAGGACTGCTGGTATTCAAGCAGGCAAGTTAATTGTCAAAACAATGACAAGGGCTGCATAGCGATGACGAGGACGAGACCCAACCGCCAAACAATAGAGGATGAAGGGTTTCCACAAAAGCGGACGGTGAACATGATATACGCAACGCACATACCCAAAAGGGAGCGGAAGCGCACTCGTGGATGTCACGCGATGGAGCCAGCTGTTCCAAGTTCAATCCATGGTCCTCCCCGCCCGATCACTTTTGACCGGCGGGACCACCCACCAAAGATCCGCCACGGCGGATTCACCGCATTGGTCTTAGACCCAATCGCCGATGGATTTCACCTAACCGTAGTCCCGATGGATTTACGGCAAGAGCCTCGAACTCGCTTTCCAGATACAAGGCGCAAAATGGGCATATACCCTCAAGGATTAAACCTACCAAAACGACCTTTAAAGGCGCCATACCAGTGTAGAAGCCAATTGTACAGTGCTCAATTACACCGAAGTGGTCTTCGATCCCGGATAACTTCCGGCGAGGAGTTAATCTTCGACATAGCCCCGCTCCGCAGCGCTATCATGCCTTGCTCGGACGCATCGCTGCTCGCAGAAAGTTCAACGCGTGCCACACTCACGCATACCTCAAGCTCAAGATGCCAGCCCTCGAGGAGTCATCACGGTCAACGGAAACACCAACGCTCTTCCGCACGGAGGAACATACAGCGCTCTCGCGCGAAGTGCAATGCAGCCTCTTAAGGCAATTTCGAGTTCGCCGCGAAGCGGCCGGACACAGCTAAGCGCTACCGAGTAACTTACAACAAGACCACCTGGTACGCTCCGAGCATCGCCAGAGCAAGGCGGCCCCAACCCCAGCCCCGCTAAACGTCAGCAGGTCCTTCGCACACCATTACGCCTCAAGATACCATGGGCATGGGGAGAGGGGCACGACCACGATAAACCCAGATCGTGGCTCAACCACACCAGGGCTCAAGTGTGTCGCCTTTTCTTTTCTTTTTACCTTTTAATTTTTACCCACAGACTCGCTTGTCGAGGTCTCGTCCGCAAAGCAGACTCGCCAACTCACGATGCAACAGCCAGTGGAAGGATAAAGGCTACAACGAATATATAGGTGGTCTCCATTACGGCATTTTATACACCAATCTGCAGCCTATCACTGGAGGGGGACATGTTTAATAATCCCATACCTTGCTTATCGTGACTATTTGTATCGCTCGCATTCGTAGCAGCACTTATTGAATAAAACAATGCAACACCTTTTTGCTTATAATTGCATTTATTTTTCATACACATGTTCATTCACGGAGATGTTGCATCCGCATACACTTTGGTACGGCTAATATACACCAGGGCTTACGCTTCCGTGATTATGGTATGATGAGTCCGAACATTTTCACAAGTGCGCACCTCAACTTATAGCACTATATGCATCGGTTCAATCATGTCTTGGGTCAATAGTTGGGCTTGCCTGCCCCATGTTTTGGTACTTTACGCCCGCTATATCGCTAAGGTAGCACTAGGAGAACTATCATGATTCCGCCCAGCTTGAGCTGGGTTAACGCCGAGTGGAGAAAGCTAAAATTGACCATTATGATGAGGCGAAATGCCGGTCGCTGCCGAGAGGTTTTTAAGTAGTCCTTAAAGACTTATGCCGCTTAGAGCGAGGAGCCGATATCGTCCGCCAAGGCGTGATAGCGCCCAAATTCGCCTTCCGAAGACTAGGGGCTTCACCAAATTTAAAATTATAGAATTCTATGTCTAAGTGTCGACCCCGATTCTAAGTCACATCGATCTAGCCGGTAACACCTCATATCACTTTTGCGGCCTCACGCACGGTATTCCCACGGTGTCGCTTACCATGGCCCGGGACCGCTTATGCCTTTTAGCTCACGATATGATAGTGTCGCTAGCATCCATATGACAGAGAACCCGGCCGACATGGCTAGTCGTGGAACCCAAAGCGCACTAACCCATGGGGACAGTATACATGAATCAACTTCGAGCATGTCGGTCATCAACGATGAACTGGCTGTAGCACTGGCTAACAGACTCGCAACCCGGCTGTAGCAGGCTAGGCAGACTCGGATGTCACTGTGACATTTCAAGGGATGCATACAGAACGGCGTGAAACACATGCCAGCTAAATAAGTGTCCAGAGCAAGAGTGCTGGCTAGCAGACTCCGTGAACTGGCAGTAGCGGACTACTATCGCCAGAAGCACTAGACTACATTTCCCATATGAGAGGCTGCCAAGGATAAACAACTAGTTTGTCGGATCCCACACATACCAAGCATTTCAAACATACACACAATATGCTCAATATGTGTAAATACAACATGGCATCACATCATAACTCTACGACTCAAAGTATTTATTCATTAGGCTCCGAGGAGCGAGATATTACAAACATGGGTCTCATGACCCAACATTCAGAGCATACAAAACAAAACACACGCTGAAGCTTAACATGTCCGAGTACGACATCTACAAATGAAAAGGCCGAGAAGCCCGACTATCTACTGATCTCGCCGAGGGCACAAGATCGTAGCTGAGGTAACAAGCTAAACTTCGAAGTCCACGCAGAACTACTAGCGAGACTAACGTCTCTCTGCAAAACATAGAATAAGCAAACGTGAGTACAAACGTACTTAGCAAGACTTACATCGTAACTAACTACATATGCATCATTATCAACAAAGGGGTGGTGGAGTTCGACCGCAGAAGCCAGCTTTGACTCGTGGCTATCCTGAACTACGATCGCAAGTAACTCCTTTGAGGTATGCACACGAGTCCACATATTCACCATATCAATACACCACTATGGATCCGCTCCTTCTCCCTACAAGAACGCCATCCATAGCACTCATGCTTATCTTGCGATTTTAGAGTATCCACTTTCACTTGTCTATGAACTGTTATAGGCAACCCGTAAGTCCTTTACGGCGGACACGGCTATTCAATAGATCATATTAACCCGGAGGGGTGTACTTCTTCACACACGCCTCGCCACTTACCGCCATGTACACCTTGTGTATCTCGCAACCTTCAAGCGGAAGCTCATGAGGAGTCGGCCACGACCGACTAACCACACAAGTCTCTAGTCCAGGTTTATCGCCTATTCGGGTTCCATCCGCAAGGAGATCCGCCGGGTGTAGCTCACGGACCCAAATGATGTGTGCAGGGTTCCCAAGCCCACCTCGACGGGTGGATTCACGCTGGTACACCGTACACGGTGCTCTAGTCCGTCCCAAGCCCACCTGCATCGGGTGCCACTTGGTAGACTACTAACACTACCTACAAACACCGTAAACTAGTTGCAACTCCCGGACAGAGATCAAGTTGATTAATAAGTCGAGAGGGGCACTTAAGCATTCCAATGCGTGGTAGTAACTGCTCATGGATCACAAACACGTAACTCAGCTTCCTCGAGGACGGCCGCAATGAGACAACCCACCATGTACTCCTACATGGCCTCTCACCGCTACTTTTACCAAATCGTGTTCACACACTTAGCTCTCAACAAGAGGACATGTTCATACACCTCCGATTCATCCCCGGCGAATCAGACCCGACACAACTCTAAACAATAGCAGTGCATGACAAACAAGCATGAATGAGTAGGCACATCGTGGCTCAAACAACTCCTACTCATGCTAGTGGGTTTCATCTATTTACTATGGCAATGACAGTCATGCAAAGGATAAAGGGGTTCAGCTACCGCAACAAGTAATGTATGAATCGTTGTTGTCCTAATGCAGAAAAGAGAGCAGGAGCGAGAGAGTGGGATTGTATCGAATGAACAAGGGGTTTTGTTTGCCCGGCACTTCTCAAGATAACATTGAGTCTTCATCGCTGTCATCGATCTCGTTGCCGAACATCGCTCATCGAGAGGGGACGACACCGCAAACACATGTATGACACAATCAATGCAATGCGACAATATGATGCATGCTATGACATGGCAATATGCTGTGGTTTGAGCTAATGCAACTAGCAGCAGATTAAATGAAGTTGGTTTGAATAAAAGATTCAAATTCAAACTCCATATGTGATTTCTTAAATGCCATTTAATTGAATTGTCCTAAACAGCAGCTGTAAGTGCATCTAGTGCCCCTTAGTGATTTTGGTGTATTGAAGACTTATAGGTTAAGTAACTAATGCATTTGCGAGTGTACACAGATCTATAAGTCTATGAGGAGTTTGATATTTACAGAGAAAGTCGACCCCTAAAAATGAAGTTCTTCAGCTGAAGACTTTGATATTCTGAAGACTTTGAAAGTGAAGAAATTGGTGTGACCTTGAAGACTTGGTATTCATTTGAGGAACATGAAGCGTGAAGACTTTTATTTTCGTAGTTTCATTTTCGCTTTCTTGAGTCATAGGAAACACCGTACTGTTAAAGGGGGTCGAGGAAATACTAAGGAAAAATTTCCATGTGATGCTCAACTCAAAATCCTACACCTACCAATCCCTTCGAGTGAAGCTTTTGAAAATCTCATACAGCTTCACCAATTTCTTCAAAGGATGAGACGAAGCTCTTCCGTCGCCGAGGAATTTGTTCTGACCGAGGAGTTAGGAATTCGCCAAAGGCGAATTGCCTACACAAAGGAGGAACATGATAGCCCCGAGGAATTTGATAGTCAAATTCCGATCGCTGTCGTGTTGCTACCACCTGCCCCAAAATATCTTATCCACCTAACGGTCATATCATTGAAGGGCATTTATGTCTTATCATGTCGGCTGCTCCCTAGGCTATAAATAGCCAGCCTCACAACCACTAGCTGGTTGGCTGCCCGAGAGAACTTGACACTTGTCATTTGAGAGCAACCCATCCTCCGAGGACTTTGAGCGAAAATCATCAAGTGAGGAAAACCCAAAACCAAACCCCATAAACCCAAAGTGATTGAGCATCATCAAGAAATTGATCCTGTGGATCCAACGCTTGTTACCTTTGAAGACTGTGCTTCTTCCAGACGGTTAGGCCATGGTCTAGAGCATCCAAGAGGAATTGTGGATCGCCGAGTGACCAAGTCTGTGAAGGTTTGGAAGTCGCTCAAGACTTACCACGAGTGATTGGACGAGGTCTGTGTGACCTTAGTTCAAGGAGAATACGGTGAGGACTTGGTGTCCCGAGCTGCGTGCTCAGCGATCGGGTGTCCGGACTCGTGTCCTCGAGTTTAAATACTCACCGCCCAACCAGACGCATAACTAAGACAGCAGCTTGAACTGGTCTACCAAATCATTGTCTTCACCAACCTAATCGGTTCTATTTCTCAACCCTTTCATTTCCTCATTATCGTGTTGAGTGTTTGTTCATATCTGTTTGAAGACTTTGATCAAGACTTTCAATTTCCTCGCTCAATTTCTTCACCGCTTGTCTTCATCTTGTGTTATCCTCGTGATTACGCTTTTCAGACTCGTGATTGTCTTCATTTCATCATGATGACAATGCTTGTAATCTGTTATGCTTACTTCGAGTACTTATTCCGCAGAAGTAGTTTTCGCTAAGGAATTTCTCACCAGCAAATTCCTTAGTGAAGAATTCATAAAATCGCTTATTCACCCCCTCTAGTCGATATAACGACTTTCAATTGGTATCGAGCAAGGTACTCCCTTGTTCTGTGTGATTTTGGTTTAACCACCGAGTTTTAGTTATGTCGACCGCATGTATGATCAAGGTCTCAGCAGGTGTCCTACCTTCGATGGGACGGACTACCCCTATCGAAGAACAAAATGCTAATGCATCTTGAAGCAATTGACAACGATCTCTCGTATGTTGTGACAAAGGTGTTTCCTCACCACACCTTCTCTCGAATGATGCCGATGGAAGAGATTCAAGCAACTCGATTCTCAAGCTTAAGAATATCATATGTGGCCATCTAAGCAAAGGTCAATATGGAAGAGTGAGTGCTTTGAATCGCTAAACTCATCCGGGACAGCTGTCCAAAGTAATGAAGGTGTCTCAACTCAGCGTGACTCTCGAGTTGATGTTCTTCGAATCTCTTCAACCGCTTCAAAAGACTCGACAACTAAAATGTTCAACAAACCTTCGATCGCTTCACCGACATCTCAAATGAGCTTCAAGCACTTGGTGCCACCGACATCACCGACCATGAGGTGGTGAAGAAATTGTTAAGATCACTTGATTCCTCATTTGATACTCCGCACTCGATGATACAAGAACGAGCTGACTACAAGTCTCTTGGTCCTCGCCGATATCCTCGAAAGGCTAAATACTCACGAAGTTCCAGCTTGTCAAAAGAGAGATCTCTATGGTTCTCGCTATGGAAAACACGTGCTCTCAAGGCCAAGGCTGGTCCGAATCAGAGAGTGAAGACTCGTAGTAGCCTTGGAGATCCTCAAGAATTTGGCCAGAGCTAGCACCGCCGTGAAGAAATTCCAGAAATTCTCAAGACGTGGTCGCTTTGGAAAATCCTCAAGAAGCAAAGTGATTCCTCATCTAGTGACTATAAGAGAAGACTTTGTCACAAATGCAAGAAGTCTGGTCACTATATCCAAGATTCTCCTCAAGGGAAAAGGAATTAAAGAAGAAGAAACACAAGGATTATAGTTCGATGACGCCAAGAAGAAGAAGAAATCATCGAAATCTTCATCATCAAAATCCTCAAAACCTTCTTCTCACAAGAAGAGCAGCTCCAAAAGGCTCTGCATTCATTGGCAAGGAAATGGACTCAAGCTGAATCTGAGGAACATGAGGAAGAGGAGGAGTCCAAGAATCAACTGTGTGGCTAGTCCGCTCTTGCTATCGCTTTTGTTAGCAAGTCCATCTTCAACATCAAGAAACTGACCACGACAAGCCCGATGAGGAAAATGATGACTACGCCCCACCTATTGCTTCATGGCAAAAGGTGCCAAGGTACTAAATTTCACCTCCTTTGAATCTAGTGAAATGAATCGATGAGGATCTCAAGCCCAGCTACTCTAAACTTGCTAAGATTGCTATAAACAACAAAGGGCTTTTGAGAAGGTTCAAAACATGCTAGATAAGAGTGATGATATGTTAGGTGAAGAAATGGATCGCACTCAAGCCCCGATCGAAAATCTTCAGAGACTTCTTACCAAGGCTTGACACCTTCAAGGTCATCATAACACTCTCCTATCTCGATCATGAGAAACTTTCTTATGAATTTCTTCAAAGAAAGCAAGATCTTGAGAAGCTAAGAGCGAGTTATGAAGATCTTCGTAGGAGCGCGATTCATTACTTGCTCAACAAATCAGCTGCTTCTCAAGAAGAATTTGTTCCTCCATGCTTAAAGTGCATTGAACGTGAATCGCTAATTCTTCACCGAATGTTCAAATGCTTCAATTGTTACAAATTCTTCACCGCTTCGCTATCACTAATTCTCATTTGAGGACATTGCTAGTATCATCGACGATGCAAGATCGAAGGAATTGTACATGACAGTATGTACAAAAGCCTCAAAGGGCATCGACTTTTGTGATGTGCTTAAAAGCAGATCCTCAACAGAACCCTAGGAAAGAGGGTATTGCCTTGAGAGGAAACTCAATGCCGATGGAACATATTGAAGCCCGAGCAAAGATCCCAAAACCTCATGGGTTGCTGCAAAGGACCTCCAGCTTGATCCATCTACCTTATCTGGCTTTACGCATGAATTTCCTCATTCTCACCGATGAGTCATTTGACTCAAACTACAAACTGTTCAAAAATCAGAATGGTGAAGTATTTGCTAGATATGTTGGCACTAATCGCAGAACGGTTCCCCATGAAGAAAATCTGGTTCCCAAGAAGTGCCTTGAAAGTCTTCAGTGAATGTCCTCATGACACCACCAAAGGAAGAATAGGAACCCCAGATCAAATTCTTCATATGGACCAAATTCTTCATATGGATCAAAGTCCTCATATGATTATCATCGTATAACAACTCTGCTTTCGCAGGTAGAGCTAAGGGCTATGAATATGTGCATTATTCTTCAAACCAATATGTTCATATGTCCTCAAGAATTTCTCTTCTTATTCATATGCTTACCCTAACCCTCTTATGTGAAACGAAATGGTTTGGCCTCTATGCCACCATTCTCGTATGGTGCTCGCAGAGTGATGAACTTTTGCCACCCCTTCGATGTGGGTGGTGAAGAAAAGAACTAATCTCTTCAGCAGGGTCAGGTCTCCAGACGCGCCCTAACGCTCAAGAATTTGTCGGGGCCCCGATAAATGCTCGAAAGGACGATGCTAATCATGATGAAATGAACTTTCATTTCACACGTCCTCATACTGCTTATCTGATTGATAATGACTGATGAAATTCATCTGATGAACTTGATATCATATTATTCACTGATGAAGTATATGAGATCGTAAGTTGTACTAATTCATCCGCAGGATGATCAACCCAAAGCCACCGAGTGGGTTCTCGATAGTGGATGTACAAATCACATGACCGGTGACAAGAATCTATTGATGGATGCTCCTTATCACCGCCACATCCAAGCATATCATCTTTTGGCCGACAAAGGCAAAAGTCGTATTGGGACTTGGTAAGGTTGCTATCTCTAAGGACATGCACATGGACAAAGTCATGCTTGTTGAGTCTTTAGGATATAACCTCATGTCAGCCTCAATGCTTTGTGATCTTGATATGGTTGTTATCTTTGGCAAGTATCGCTGTGTTGTGATTATGGAAGCTAACAATTCCAAAGTCTTCAAGGCTTTAGGAGAGGAGACTTGTATATTGTTGACTTCTCCACAGTCCACAACCAGCCATGTGCCTACTTGCAAAAGCTTCGTATATTGGCTATGGCATCGATTTACTTGGTCACGCAGCATGAGGAATTTGCACACGCCATAAGAAGAAGCATGTCATTGGCATTGAGAATGTCAAATTCTCAAGGATCACTTATGGAGCCCGTGAAGCTGGAAAATGACCAAGGCCAAGCATCCAAATAAGACTATCATGACCACTACTCGCCCCTTCAATTGCTTCACATGGACCTCTTTGGTCCCAATCATTACTCAAATGTCACTAATGATGCATCTCTTTATGGCTTTGTTATTGTTGATGATTACTCTCATACACATGGGTACACATTGTTACTTACAAAATCAAGTGCGTGAAGTCTTCAAACGATTTTCCTCGAGGGCTTCAACTAACTTTGGTGTGAAGATCAAGCACATCAGAGGACAATGGAACCGAGTTCAAGAATTCGGTCTTGATGACTATCTTGATGAACTTGGTATTACTCATGAGTTATATGCTCCTTATACTCCTCAAAGAAATGGCGCCGTGGAGCGCAAGAACAGTAACTCTTGTTGAGATGGCTCGACTATGCTTGATGAATACAAAACGCCTAGTTGTTTCGGATTGAAGCAATTGACATCAAGGTGCCACATCATCAACAGAGTATATCTTCACAAATTCTTCAAGAAGACCGCCTATGAACTCCTCAACGACAAGAAACCTAATGTAAGTTATTTCAAAGTCTTCGTGCTAAATGCTGGATTAGAGATCCTCACCACAACTCTAAATTTGCACCAAAGCACATGAAGGTTTTATGCTTGGTTACGGAAAGGACTCGACACCTACAGAGTCTTCAACATCGCCTTCACAAGATTGTTGACATCAGATGTGCGGTTCGATGAAACTAATGGCTCGCAAAGAGAGCACCTACCTTCGTGTTAGATTAACCATCACCGAGGATTCTATCAGTTCAAGGCAACCGAGGATGTCATTCCCATCAAGAAACTGCTAAGAATTCATTCCTCAGACGCTAAGAACGCCGAGCTGATGCACTCAAGATAATGTCAAGAAAATGGTGTTGAGGAAATGATCAAATTCCTCGACGACAACCAGCTCATCCTCGCTGCAAAAAGAAGTGCAAGTGGAGAAGATCATCGATGACATTAAAGCGCCATGTCCTCTCACACGCCAAAAGCTTCACATTTATCTAACTTTTGTGGGCACTATGCTTTTGTCTCTATCACGAGCCCACCAAGGTAGATGAAGCATTTCGAGCCGGAGGATTCAGGCCATGCAAGAAGAATTACATCAGCCGAGCTCAACAACGTCTGAACTGGTCAAACGTCCAGATCCTCGCAAGCATAATATCATTGGCACAAAGTGGATCTACCGCAACAAGCAAGATGAAAATGGTCTTGTGGTGAGGAATAAGGCACGACTAGTAGCTCAAGGCTACACGCAGTTGAAGGAATTGATTTCGATGAAACTTTTGCACTGCCGCTAGACTTGAGTCTATTCGATATTACTCGCCTATGCTAACCATCACAATATCACCTTATATCAAATGGATGTGAAAAGTGCATTCCTCAATGGTAAGCTTGAGGAAGAAGTATATGTTGCTCAACCCCTGTGTTTTGAAGATCCAAAGAATCCTCGACAAAGTCTTCAGACTAAATAAGGCCCTCTATGGTCTCAAGCAAGCCCCTCAAGCGTGGTATGATACATTGAAGGAATTCTTCGTGAAGAATGGCTTCACACCCGGTTCACTCGACCCTACTCTCTTTACTAAATCTTATGATGGTGAACTGTTTGTGTGCCAAATATATGTTGATGATATTATCTTTGGTCTGATCGACCAACGTTATAGTGATGAATTTGCCTATATGATGAGTGAAGAATATCAAATGTCTATGATGGGAGAGTTGAAATTCTTCTTAGGTCTTCAAATTCACAACAACACAATGGCATATTTATATCTCAGAGAAATACCTCAAAGATGTCCTCAAGAAATTCGCATGCAAGATTGCAAAGGTGTCAAAATTCCTATGCCCACAAATGGCCATCTATGCATCGATGAAAATGGTATTGACTTCGATCATAAGGTATACCGCCCATGATTGGTTCTTTATTGTACTTATGTGCATCTAGGCTAGATATAATGCTTAGTGTTTGCATGTGTGCCCGATTTCAAGCTACACCAAGGAATCACACCATAAGGTCAGTGAAGCATATTCTTCGATATCTAGCTCACACACCAACACTAGGATTATGGTACCCCAAGGGCTCTACTTTTGATCTCATTGATATTCTGACTGACTATGCTGGTGATCGTGGACCACAAGTCAACATCTGGTACTTGTCATTTCTGACGATCTTTGGTCCGTTGGTCCTCAAGAAACAGAATCATGATCACCGTCCCATCATGAAGCTGAATACATTGCTGCCGCTCGTGTTGTGCTCAATTGCTATGGATGAAGCAAACCTCAAGGACTACAGCATCAACGTGAAGAATGTGCTCTCTATTGTGACAATGAGAGTGCCATCAAGATTGCTCACAACCCAGCTTCAGCACTCAAGACAAAGCACATTCAAATTCGCCATCATTTTCTTCGTGATCATGTGTTGAAGGGCTTACATCTCCATCGAAAGCACGTGAAGATCAAGAACAGCTAGCTGATATCTTCACTAAGCCCTTGGATGAGAAGAGATTTAGCAAGTTGTGTGTGAGCTAAATATCTTAGAATCTTCGAACGTTCTTGAAAAAGACACACATCCTAACACTTATGCAAAATTGATGACTTAGATGTGCAACACATGAAGAAACGCTTTTCTTCAATCAATGAAGAATAACACTCTTAGTGTGAAGAAATTAATGAAGAATTTGATTCTCGTAACCCTACGACAATTGTACCCGTGTTTGAAATCATCATTCTTATACGGTGGGTCACGCCACCACCAAAGTTGAAAATCTTCAATTTGAGTTTTTCCTCGCTTTTGAAATTCTTCAGCTTTTTCAAATTCTTCAACTTTGCAAAATCTTCACTGCTTCATTGCCTTTTCTTCATTGGCTATATATATATATGGGTTTATGTCCTCTACAAGATTCACTTATGGCTATTTCTTCAAGTCGCTTTTTCGCTAAGTGAATGTGATCGGACCCTTCCCTCTATGCTATACTCAACCCAATCCATTCACAAATTCTTCATGTGCGTTTACTTTGAAACTCGCTCAAAATCTTCACTCGGTCCTTGACAAATGAAGAAATTGCAACGAAACGTTAAAACAAATCTTATCCAAACCTTCGCTTTTACCGCCAAACCGCTCCACATCCCACGATGCATTATTTATTCACCCACGATCGTATACGATCTCCACTACACAAGACATGGGTGACACATGTCGTGAGAAGGAAATGGTCAGGCATGTTCGCCCTAAATCTTCGGCGATCCGCTTTTCACCGCCTATAAATAATTCTCTCCCTTCCTCACTCTTTTACACTGCCGACCTCTCTCTCCGCCGAGCTCCTCAAACCCTAGCACCGCCGCTACTCCATCGTCAGCCGTGAGGAAAAGCTTCATCGCTTGACCTCGTCACCGACGATTGCTACCGATCATGAAATCTTCACTCCGCCGCCGCCAGAGCTGTCTTCCTCCGCCAAGTTAGGGCGTGGAAGATCTGAACGAACTAACTTCCCAACTGTTCTTCTCGTCGTGTTCTTCACTTCGGTAATTAAAAGTTACTTTTATTACTCGCTTTGATTCTCAAATCTTCTTCAAATTCTTCAAAGGTGTTTATTCTTCAAATCTTCACACATATGAACACCTCAAATCTCTTGATTCGCTTTCTAAGCAATGATTTTCTTCAAGATTCCTCAATTGTGTGGATCCTCGATCTATACAACTCGAACCTAAGACTAAGAACGCTTAGTGAAATTCTTCAAGGCTCATCTCGTCAAAATCCTCAAAACTTGTTCTTTTGAAAACCTTCGAGAACGATATGACCTCTCCAAATTCTCGCACCTATACTCTGCTCACAGTACAACCGTCCGCCGCTGAATCCCTAGGTTCTCATCAACTTAACTCATTTGCAGCTGCTCTCAAGAAAAACTGCATACTTCTTCAGAGAACTCAATTGTTCAATTTCTCAATCAAGAACATGGCGACGGTAAGAAGCCATAGAAGGAGGAAAGAAACCCGAGGTTATGACTGCGCTTGAAATCCTCGAGGAAATATATGCCGACTATCGCACACCGGATGAAGAAAGCAAAAATCAACGCAAGGTGCGATTCGTAAGATTGAACGGAGATGGGCATGGAATGGAGGAATATAGATATGTAACTCCTAAGTACATGAAGAAATTCGCCTAATCCTCCATGCCCAAGAGCTCCTTTGGCACCGCCAAATAGCTGATCCCACAAGCATCAAACGAGGTGAGGACTTTCCGATGAATGGACTAAACGCCAAGCAAAATTGGCAAAGCAAGCAAAGGAGGCAAGAAGAAATTCAATGAGGATTCTCGCCACTGCATCGCCATCGAGGTCTCGGTCAAACCAAGGAAATCCATGCAAAAGAATCCTGCTCATAAGCCAAGTGTTTCATCATCTCATACCACGCCAAGTTCCTCAAGCAGCACCTTCCAAGCAAATTCTCACACCGCCAAGCTGCCCACCAAAGTCCTCAACAGCTCACAAAGTCTTCACCCCTCGCACCTGCTACATGTCAAAGGACTGTTGGTTTCTCAATTGCCTCGTGCATTTCGCAAGTTCTCACCTGCTCCCATTTCTTCATCCGCCCGACTCAACCAAGACCAAAGCAACAGCTGGACGAGGTCCTCGCCTAGCCCAAGGAAGAAACAGGTTGCATTCCATGTGCCATCCGATGATGAAGGCCCGATGAAGAACTTATGGAAATCATCGAGACCGCCAAGTAAAGGCCGCTAGAGCCAAAGGTACATCTGTGCATCGCTATTGAACCCAAAGAAAGTCCTCGACTTTATTGATCTCTCGCACAAGGATCCCAATACTCCTATGCCCGACCTTCATCCACACCGACAAAGTCATATGTTGACTCACTCATAGCTGAAGAAAATGGAAGTTTGAGAAGGCGAGGAAATCAAAAGGCTCAATACAGAGGGAGAAGTTCTCAAGAAAACGTTGTCAAGATGACACCGAGGAGCTTCTCCAGTCCAGACTGAAATTCAAGACCTCAAGAAAACTTTGATTCCTACTATGCTGATTGGCAAGGAGCAAGGTCGATTCGCTAACCCGACGAAGAAATTCACAAATGTTGCTGCCCCAATGCAACATGAATTCCTCAGCCGGAGCCTCACCAGCCTCATCAAGAAAATGCCAGACCGCTGATGACGCTCAGCCCATCAAGAAAATGCTGATTCCAAGGCTGATGATCCCATTCCACCACCGAAGAAATTGCCAGACACCCACTAGTGGTGCGCTCAAGAAATTGCTCAAGACAGGCAACTACACTGGCCATGCCTCAAGAAACTCAACTAAATTCCTCGCCCTCCTCGCGCCAACTCCAACTCCAATTCTTCCATCCGCTCGATGTGAAGAAACCAAGGCTGCGTAACGAGCTGCTGTGAAGAAAAGGAAAGCATCACCAGGTCGATTCTTCGCCAAGTAAGAAAATGAAGCCAATGACCAGCTCATTCGAAAATCCAATTGATGTTGTTCCAATTTCTCCATACCATCAAAGGAAGTTGTTCCTTTGGAGAAGACTATGAGATCCCAATCGATCCGATGAAGAACATCACCACTGCTTCGCCGAAAGCAGGTTGATGAAGAAATTGAAGTGGATGCCATCCCATCAACCCCGCTTATTTCTCATCGACTATGAAATTCCTCAGTCGGTGTTGAGGAAATTGAAGATGAAGATGTGGATATTGATGCACCACTCCAGTGATAAATGATGACTTTGGGAAAGTCAGATCCCAATACTCCTCTCTTCACCCCGCCCAACAAATTCCTCCCCCTCGCACAAACAGTCCAAATGGACTCAAGAAACTCAACACACTGGTTCTGGCATGAAGAAATTCCAGCCACTAGTGCTGATGAAACTGCTGTCACGATCCTCGATCGCACTGTTGAGGAACAAGAAATTCTCACCAAGAACCTGAACTTACGATTCCCGAGGTGGTGATGCAACTCATCGACACCCCTCTCGCCAAGCAAAAGAATCCGCTCAAGCAAGCAAAAGTTCAAGGCTGAAGATTTCTTTGCCGAGCACGTGTTCTTCATCAATATAATCCATATGATTCTGCTCGCATTAGGAAGAGGCGCTTCGACTGCCACCAAGCCAACTTCTATTCCTCAAAGGTTTTCAACAAGGATAAAATCTTCGATCATGCTCATATTCCTCATGTGGATATGGAGTCACCGCCAGTGCTTTGAGCCAGCCTCGTTTCTTCACGACGCAGACTTCTAAATTTCTCAGACCGATATCTCGTGGATCGAATGAAGAGCTAATTTTCAGCTTTATGCAACGCTGCACATCACCGAGACGCCAAGACGTGAACTCATGGGTCTTAGATTGATGACCGAAAATACTCACTACAAGGCACCAAAGAATCGAATTGCTTCGCGTCCTACCACTCAGTCCTCCGCTTGATGGTGCACGACGATTCACGATGAACCGTAACTTACAAATCACAATATGCAAGTGCCGATGAAGCCTTTGAAGCCAAGGCAGGCCCTAAGAACCAAATTCCTCGTCAAGGAATTATTATATGTGCTCTTGACACCATCGATTCGACGAAGACTATGAGTCCTATCAAAGGCCACGACTAACAATGAAGAAGTCGCTGGCATCATGAAGAATATGCTTTTCAACCTCATCCATGGCGCTCCTGGCCAACTTCCATGATTTCTTCATGAGGACTCGCAAACATAGCTATGTCACCATTTGAGCTGAAGCCTTATGCGCCTTTGGATTATGAGATTCATCAGTCAAGGTCTTCACTCAATTACAAGGCTGATACTTTGAACCACTCGCAGCTACTTGCCCTCGATTGAAGTCCTCAAACGGACCTTTACCTCACCGATGACAAGGGCAAGGCTATCACAGATCGATGAAGGCATTCGCCCATTGATGGACAGCTTTCGCAGCAGATCCTACTCCACCAATGATGACTCGCACACATGACTCACCAAGAAATACCTCACCAAGCAAAGTCCTCAAGCTATCAAGACCTGTGGTGATGACCGATCGTGAGTTACTCCTCGCCTTCATCAAAAGGTTGATCAGAATCATAAATGGGTCAAGCGCCGCTTGGTACTCTTCTTTACAACATGACCTCAACACACAATGCAAAGAAGAAAACCACTACTACCTCCATGAAACCTTCAAGCGCACTGGGCTGTTCTTTCACATGTCTACAAAGTGAAGAAGAACTGACTTCAATGGGTCTCAAGGAAGAATTTGACTGGTCTGCACCTCCTCCAAGAAATTCAAGAAAGTCAAAGTTCCTTCCTTGGTGGCTAGCTCCTATTCTTCATCTTATGACACCGATGAAAATGAAGATTTGGAAGACATCTGCTGGTCCTACTTCAACAACCGACCCCAACAATGTCAAGGCGCCCATCTTCAACTTGAAATTCTTCAGAGCGTTAGTCCTCGCCGATCCTTTTGGTCATTCAATGACAAAGGGGAGAAATTTGAGTTAGTCTTCAAGCCGGTCTAGTATTTGTCTATATACAGTATTTTATTTCTATTAAGTTACAACTCTCGCTCTTCCAAACCTTTATTGGATCGAGTTGTAATCTTAAACCCGATGGTGCTTTGATACCTTTGATGCATTATGCTTTTGCACTATGCTTTGATTCTCTTGAGCTCCGTGAAAATCTTCATAGCAAATCGATTTGAGCTCTAATATTCTTGATGCGTTACTTTGCATAACACCAAGCACCATATTTCATCATGCATTTCAAATTCTTCATATTATATGTTAAATGCGTGTATGAATTACAAGATATAGGGGGAGATCTCCATGATTCATTTCTTCAAATGTGCATTGCCTCAAAAGCAAATTCCTCACTATGCACATCTTCAGGGGGAGTTCTTCTATATCTTGCAATCAAATTCTCATTATCAGTATTTACACTTCATATGTTTTTCCTCGTTGAAAACTTAACTCATATTGTCATCAATCACCAAAAGGGGGAGATTGTAAGTGCATCTAGTGCCCTTAGTGATTTTGGTGTATTGAAGACTTATAGGTTAAGTAACTAATGCGCTTGTGAGTGTACACAGATCTATAAGTCTATGAGGAGTTTGATATTTACAGAGAAAGTCAACCCTAAAATGAAGTTCTTCAAATCAAGACTTTGATATTCAAGACTTTCAAGACTTTGAAAGTGAAGAAATTGGTGTGACCTTGAAGACTTGGTATTCATTTGAGGAACATGAAGCGTGAAGACTTTTGTTTTCGTAGTTTCATTTTCTTTCTTGAGTCATAGGAAACACCGATCGTTAAAGGGGGTCGAGGAAATACTAAGGAAAAATTTCCATGTGATGCTCAACTCAAAATCCTACACCTACCAATCCTTTCGAGTGAAGCTTTTGAAATCTCATACAGCTCAATCAATTTCTTCAAGGATGTAGACGAAGCTCTTCCGGTCACGAGGAATTTGTTCTCGACCGAGGAGTTAGGAATTCGCCAAAGGCGAATTGCCTACACAAGGAGGAACATGATAGCCCTGAGGAATTTGATAGTCAAATTTCCGATCTGTCGTGGCGCGCCACCAAAGTCCCAAAATATCTTATCCACCTAACGGTCATATCATTGAAGGGCATTTATGTCTTATCATGTCGGGCTGCTCCTAGGCTATAAATAGCCGCCTCACAACCACTAGCTGGTTGGCTGCCCGAGAGAACTTGACACTTGTCATTTGAGAGCAACCCATCCTCCGAGGACTTTGAGCGAAAATCATCAAGTGAGGAAAACCCAAAACCAAACCCTCATAAACCCAAAGTGATTGAGCATCATCAAGAAATTGATCCCGCGGATCCGACGCTTGTTACCTTTGAAGACTGTGGCTTCCAGACGGTTAGGCGCCATGGTCTAGAGCATCCAAGAGGAATTGTGGATCGCCGAGTGACCAAGTCTGTGAAGGTTTGGAAGTCGCTCAAGACTTACCACGAGTGATTGGACGAGGTCTCGTGACCTTAGTTCAAGGAGAATACGGTGATGACTTGGTGTCCCGAGCTGCGTGCTCGCCGATCGGGTGTCCGGACTGTGTCCTCGAAGTTTAAATACTCACCGCCCAACCAGACGCATAACCGAGACATCGCTTGAACTGGTCTACCAAATCATTGTCTTCACCAACCTAATCGGTTCTATTTCCTCAACCCTTTCATTTCCTCATTACCGTGTTGAGTGTTTGTTCATATCTGTTTGAAGACTTTGATCAAGACTTTCTCAATTTCTCGCTCAATTTCTTCACTGCTTTGTCTTCATCTTGTGTTATCCTCGTGATTACGCTTTCAGACTCGTGATTGTCTTCATTTCATCATGATGACAATGCCTG
The DNA here is from genome assembly GCA_021605205.1 of Aegilops longissima. NCBI lineage: Eukaryota > Viridiplantae > Streptophyta > Magnoliopsida > Poales > Poaceae > Aegilops > Aegilops longissima. The sequence continues at coordinate 26,797 of JAHIAM010006175.1, read as the reverse complement.
TAATCTGTTATGCTTACTTCGAGTACTTATTCCGCTGTAAGTAGTTCTTCGCTAAGGAATTTCCTCACCAAAGAAATTCCTCAATGAAGAATTCATAAAATCGCCATTCACCCCCTCTAGTCGATATAACGACTTTCAGCAGCCATAAGTTGTTCTATCATGCATGAAAATGGTACAGTATGGATAGATTGGATTTTTCTGTTAATTTTTCATATATAAATTATTTCATTTGGAGTTAAGGTTGAATTTCTATGAATTTTAGTAGTTTATACAAATTTCTAGAATTTCCTGAATAAGAATAAATAAAGAAAAAGATTAATCACGTCAAGAAGACGCCGGGTGACGCCACTGTGTCAAAGGCGCCACTTCAGTGTCAAACTCGACGGTCGGGCCCACATGTCGCAGTAACAGCCTAACTAACAGGTTAGTTAGTGTTACGTTAGCACTAACTTGCTTAATTAGGCTCGGGCCCACCGGGTTAGTGACTAAACTAACTGCCGTGGTTAATTAGCACTAACCTAAATCTAATTAAAGGCTAACAGAGACGGGCCCACACGCCGCTGACCCTCGGGGTCAAACCCGTGTCAAACAGTCAACTTCGCCGACTTGGTCCACGGCTCGTCAGCCGCATTACACTAGAGACGTGGAGGTGCTCGAATCGCAGCTCACGCGACCAAACGAAGGCCGGAGAGGTTTCACGAGACGCCTGTGTCACAAGATCCATCGCGCTAACGACAAGAGAACTGGTGCACTACATCGACGGGCGATGGCGGCGGTGCGGCGCCGAGCTACGGGTTCGAAAGCGGGCGAGGCCACAAAGGACGTGGAGCTGGCAGGGCTCACCGAGCTCCTCAAGATGCTAGAGCACGATGTCAAGACTGGTTTTGAGCCTCGCCGCTGCAGGACGCGACGACATCGCCGGGCGGATCACAGCTTTGGCTCGGAGATGGAGCCGCTGCTAGAGTACGAGAAGAGGCCGGGAAGAGGGGAGATCAAGCTGGCGCCACAGGAGGCAGCAGGGTGGCTCAACGGGCTCGGGATTTACGACTCTCCAACACATGGAACGACAAATGCGATGGCCATGGCGAAAGGCGATGCGGCAAGCATAGCTCAAGGCGACGGAGAAGGCCTTCCCGGCTGCTTGGCTCGGGCGGAGACGAAAGGCAGGTCATGGCAGAGCTCCTTGGTGCGTTGAGAGGCGTGGCGGTGGCCTTGGCAAGCTGCAAACGGCGTCAAGGCGAGCGCCGGCTGCGCCTGGTGGTGCGGGAGGGACTAGAGAGGAGGAGAGAGGTCCAGGAGAGAGGAGAGGGCCAAGGTTGCGTGGCGCCTGGGCATCGAGGAGGAGCCAGCAGGCCGGGAGGGAGGAGGTGGAGGCCTCGGCGCTGGCGGCCGACACGCCTCGCCATCGCAGAGGTGGAAGAAGACCAAGGCGCCTCGTGGCTGGGCCGAATCACGGGCCACCAGTGAGTGGGCCTCGTGTAAGCGCTGTAAGGTTACTCTCTCTTCTAGTTTAGTTACTGTTTTCTAATTTGTTTTTCTGTTTTTGATTTAGTAATAATACTAAACCATTTTTTAAAACTCCCGAGAAAATTTGTGGGCACTTTTAAAATGTTTACTAACAGCCCTCAAATGTTTTCAGAATTATTGAAGCATTTAAAATATTTATAGCCATTAAATGCTCCAATTCAAATACTTATGATTTAATCCAAAACCTGAAATGACCTAGAAAATATGCACCAATTTTGTCGAGGTTTTCACCAGCTTCAAAAATGATGGACTTTTCCTAAAGTCACTTTGGGTTTATTGGAAGTGATTTAATTTGAGCCTATTTGAATTCATTTGGTGCTAGGGTTTGAACAATCCCCATTTCAAGTTTAAGCAAAATTTAAACATGATGCACACATGAAGCTAGCCTAGTGCAATACCGTAAGCTAGGATGACAACTCGCCTCATTAAACAAGAATCTCGTCCCGAGATTCAAGACGTGAGGTAAGAAGACAGAGGGGACACAAAGCTATCATGATCTTCAAGATCCAACTTGCACTTCATAGGGACGTCGATTCCTTCATCATCTTTGTCTCGACGACTTGCTCTGAGAACTCCAGCTATCATGACAACGAGAGGAAAGGGAGAACTCTAGAAGGATCGATCTTCTCGAGGATCGGGCAACTCAGGATTAACTCATGGAATGAGACATAGCAACATCTCTCGATCTGGGACATGAAGCATATATCTGAAGGAATGGAGTGAGATAGATGACGAAAATTCACTAGGTAGACAACAATTCTACACTTAAGAGGGTGGTGAATGGTTGTCAACGTAGCAAGGAGTTGAGTTGCCATGATACCATAACGAGACATCCTAGATGAGGTGACTCGCAGAATCTTCCTTAAGTGGCAAAAAGAATTACCTTTGATTTAGAGATCATTGAAACTCTTCATACCAGCTTAAGACAATTTACAATTGATCGATTGGAAGAACTCAAGGAATGGCAAACTCGAACTAGGATGGATGATGTGGACTACCCGTTGAAAACAACGCAATGGATGACTTTTGCTTATCATCGAAATTGATGGGACCCATGGTTGGACCACCTCAAGATGATCCTGAACAACAATTGCCGAGAAGGGAAATCCAAAGGAATTTGGCACAAGGCAAGGCAAGCTGGGAACAAAATGCAATGTCGGAAATGTTCCAACCATCATATCTCGCCTCGAGATTCAGATCCGGTTAGAAATAGGATACTTCAGACTCACATGTCTGAAAAGAAAAGTTGCAACACAAATCGACGAGATGGAGTTATAGATTCTCGGGAATGAACCATGATAGCAAGCTCCAAAACATGAGCTGGTTCTCTACATACAAGTGAACACGCTGTCCTAGACAAGCATGACCACGAGTAGTCTTATAATACAACACTACCGAAGTTCGTGGGCACCATCAACAAGGATATCAAGTCGTGCATGAACTAGTATTCGCACATTAACTCCTTTTCCTTGAACAAATCAATCAGTGGCTTGGTGTGCTAGGGATACATATAGAATGAAGGTTGCAAGTCTCCAAACCATAGAATACTTCGACGATGCATGACCGACTTGGGATGGTTCTAGAGGAAACAAAACAATCTTTCTCGAACTCACGGCGCAACTTGCACCAAATCCACGTGAATCGAGAAAGTCACTTCTTTCATCCAACATATTCTTCACGGATGGGACATGAAGATAATGCTTATAAAAGTTTCCAACACTAGGTTGATGTTCAACATGAATCATGGGGAGACAAAATGTCACGATGGGCTCAACAACAACTCATCGGAATTTCCATATCACCGACTTCCACCATCATGTGAACACGGTGATAGCATTGATCGCACTAAAGATGTAATGGTGTATGCTCAAGGATCAACCACGAGTAAGACAACATTACTTAACATCGTTGGTTCTGATTTGACTTGACAATAGCCCATACTCAAGTCAAAGTTTGACAAGGCAATAGATCCAACAACCGATCACGAGGACCAATCAATGGAGATATCATCTTCTTCAACGCACACACACACGTAAGATATCCCTAAAGATGAACTAAGTTACAAGCTTTATCTTCCAACTCTCCAAGTTGTTGTCTAGCTCAACCAACTAGCTCAGTGGACATCCAACATGATTCTTGGAGAATGGGTGGTTTAGAGGAAACCAATATGATCACGAACTCAACATAGAGGTCAGGTGACAACTTGGTAACACTTCCGAGAAGATTTTCGGAACATCACGAACCACCGATATGTTACTAAGCTCGTGAACAATCTTGCTTTTCAGGGCAAGACGATGTGACCAAACAAGAGAGGGATTGATACAATCCTAACTCTTGATCGAAGGGTGCATCAGGAAAAATGGACTAGGTAGCACGATAAATCTTAGTATGATGATTTAATAACCAACACGCTAAGAATGAGAATATTGTCCATTAACTACCAAGCAACGAGGTTGCTAGGAGTATCGATTTCACACATCACAATTCACTTGTCGGCATTCCGGTTACATCAACACAGGACCGAGGAATGAATAATGATAGCGAGAAGTATCACTACGTCAAGAATTCATAAGAGAAGGTGCAATTCTCACGACGCTCCTCGACATAAAGTGGGTAATACTCAGGTAGAATGTAACAAAAGCTGAATTGGCATTTTGATCTCGCAGAATACAACTGCTGGACCCAACTCGATATGGATGAGGTAATCGAGTTTGTTTCTCCTAGTCATTCCGAATAGAATGGCTCAACGGACCACAAGGATAATAGGCATCGATAAACACGATCGCACACATACCCTTGACTATCAATTGATAGGCGGGGTCGAATACAACTAAGGAGGAACAACTCGAGGAACATATAACTTTCTCGAGTTGTGGATGCATAGGTTAGTATGTCGAATCAAGATCAACAGGTTTCTTCCGGATAACCCATGCAGAAAGTAGAACCGCAGATTCACAATTATGAATGGAGAACTCCTCAAGAGTACTGATTGATCCTTAGTTCAGCGAGGAACTTCGCCATAAGCGGTTCATAGCATTTGGAAGAAGGAAATACCACGAACCTCGAGGACTAATACAAAGGTTACTAACTTCAAAAGGAACTAGCAAATACTAACAACATGAGGTAGGGTGAATCTCGGTTCAAGAACCCAGTGAATAGATTGCCTACTAACTAATAACATCACGAGATGCTTTCAAGAATAATGGCCAGAATCATCACACTGGGAACACAAAGCATGGCTGGATTACTAGGTGATACTCTAGACACCTAGGGTCATAATAATAGCTCCAACATAAACGTCGAGGCAATGGAGTACCTCAACACACCGATTAGTGTGCTTATCCTGACCCAAAGGAACAACGGGGTGGAAAGAAAGGATTTGCAAATGCATCGACTAATTAGAAACCTTGATGACTCGGACAAGATAACGGCTGTAAATGCTCAAAAAGATTTGAGACATCATGCAAAATGGTGGCATAACCACTCTACAACATCATAACAAGATTCTGAGATCAACAGTTAACATACAGAAATAGTAGGAACTGAACTGGGCTTAAACCAACAATCTTAAAAGTCTATGGATTAGTAACACGTCATCCTGATAGATAGATGAGAAGCCTAGTTCTTAAACCCCGTAGAAGAGAAGAGGATGACTCAGATTAGAAGGCCATGAGGTATAAGGAGTAAAAAGAGCCTTACGTTCCCTTCCACAAACAATTCCTTACATAACTAAAGCATTGCTAGACACAACTTCACCAGTTTGGCTTGGTAATCCCACAGCAACAAAGCTCGATACCAACACTGTCAGACCCCGATTCTAAGTCACATCGATCTAGCCGGTAACACCTCATATCACTTTATGCCTCACGCACGGTATTCCCACGGGTGTCGCTTACCATGGCCCGACCATTTATGCTTTTGGCTCACATATATGATAGTGTCGCTAGCATCCATATGACAGAGAACCCGGCCGACATGGCTAGTCGTGAACCCAAAGCGACACTAACCCATGGGGACAGCATACATGAATCAACTCGAGCATGTCGGTCATCAACAGATGAACTGGCTGTAGCATCTGGGCTAACAGACTCGTAACCCGGCTGTAGCAGTTAGGCAAGACTCCGGATGTCACCATGTGACATTTCAAGGGACATATAGTGAACGGCGTGAACACATGCCGCCAACAAGTGTCCAGAGCAGAGTGTGGCTAGCAGTGACTCGTGAACCGGTCAGAAGCGACTACTATCGCCAGAAGCACTAGACTACATTTCGCCATATGAGAGGCTGCCAAGGATAAACAACTAGTTTGTCGGATCCCACACATACCAAGCATTTCAAACATACACACAATATGCTCAATATGTGTAAATACAACATGGCATCACAACATAACTCTACGACTCAAAGTATTTATTCATTAGGCCCGAGGAGCGAGATATTACAAACATGGGTCTCATAACCCAACATTCGTGAGCATACAAAACAAAACACACGTGAAGCTTAACATGTCCGAGTACGCATATCTACAAATGAAAAGGCCGAGAAGCCTAACTATCTACTGATCTCGCCGAGGGCACAAGATCCTAGCTGAGGTAACAAGCTAAACGTCAAGTCCACGCTGAACTACTAGCGAGACCGACGCCTCTCAGAAACATAGAATAAGCAAACATGAGTACAAACGTACTCAAGAAGACTTACATCGTAACTAACTACATATGCATCATTATCAATAAAGGGGTGGTGGAGTTCGACCAAAGAAGCCAGCTTTGACTCGGTGGCTATCCCGAACTACGATCGCAAGTAACTCTTTGAGGTGATGCACACGAGTCCACATATTCACCATATCAATACACCACTATGGATCCGCCCCTGCCTCCCTACGAGAACGCCATCCATAGCACTCACGCTTATCTTGGCGATTTTAGAGTATCCACTTTCACTTGTCTATGAACTGCTATAGGCAACCCATAAGTCCTTTACCATGACACGGCTATTCAATAGATCATATTAACCCGCAGGGTGTACTTCTTCACACACGCCTCGCCACTTACCGCCATGTACACCTTGTGTATCTCGCAACCTTCAAGCGAAGCTCGCGAGGGAGTCGGCCACGACCGACTAACCACACAAGTCTCTAGTCCAGGTTTATCGCCTATTCGGGTTCCATCCGCAAGGAGATCCTGCCGGGTGTAGCTCACGGCCCCAAACGATGTGTGTAGGGTTCCCAAGCCCACCTCGACGGGTGGATCTACGCTGGTACACCGTACATGGTGCCTAGTCCGTCCCAAGCCCACCTGCATCGGGTGCCACTTGGTAGACTACTAACACTACCTACAAACACCGTAAACTAGTTGCAACTCCCGGACAGAGATCAAGTTGATTAATAAGTCGAGAGGGCACTTAAGCATTCCAATGCGTGGTAGTAACTGCTCATGGATCACAAACACGTAACTCAGGCCTCGAGGACGGCTGTAATGATACAACCCACCATGTACTCCTACATGGCCTCTCACCGCTACCTTTACCAAATCATGTTCACACACTTAGCTCTCAACAAGAGGACATGTTCATACACCTCCCATTCATCCTCGATGAATCGACCGACACAACTCTAAGCAATAGCAGCATGACAAACAAGCATGAATGAGTAGGCACATCAGGCTCAAACAACTCCTACTCATGCTAGTGGGTTTCATCTATTTATCGTGGCAATGACAGTCATGCAGAGGATAAGGGGTTCAGCTACCGCAACAAGTAATGTATGAATCGTTGTTGTCCTAATGCAGAAAAGAGAGCAGGAGCGAGAGAGTGGATTGTATCGAATGAACAAGGGGTTTTGCTTGCTCGGCACTTCAAGATAACATTGAGTCTTCATCATCGCATCGATCTCGTCATTTAACATCGCTCATCGAGAGGGGACGATTAGCGCAAAACACGTAAGACACAATCAATGCAATGCGACAATATGATGCATGCTATGACATGGCAATATGCTGTGGTTTGAGCTAATGCAAATAGCAGCAGATTAAATGAAGTTGGTTTGAATAAAAGATTCAAATTCAAACTCCATATGTGATTTCTTAAATGCCATTTAATTGAATTGTCCTAAACAGCAGCCATAAGTTGTTCTATCATGCATGAAAATGGTATAGATGGATAGATTGGATTTTTCTGATAATTTTTCATATATAAATTATTTCATTTGGAGTTAAGGTTGAATTTCTATGAATTTTAGAAGTTTATACTAATTTCTCGAATTTCCGAATAAGAATAAATAAAGAAAAGATTAATCATACAAGAAGACGCCGGGTGACGCTATCAGTCAAAGGCGCCAGCCCAGTGTCAAACCTAACGGCCGGGGCCCACATGTCAAAGGTAATGCCTAACTAATGTGGTTAGTTAGTGTTACGTAAGCACTAACTTGGGTTAATTAGGGCTCAGCCCACCGGTTAGTGACTAAACTAACTGTCAAGTTAATTAGCACTAACCTAAATCTAATTAAAGGCTAACAGAGACGGCCCAGACGCTGCTGACCTCGGGGTCAAACCCTGTGTCAAACGGGTCAACTTCGCCGGACTTGTCCACGGCTCGTCACGCCGCGACACTAGAGACGGTGGAGGTGCTCGAATCGCAGCTCACGCCGACCAAATAAGCGCCGGAGAGGTTTCACGAGACGCCTGTGTCATACAAGATCCATCGCGCCAACGGCAAGAAGCTGGGTGCACTACATCGACAAACGGCGATGGCAAGTGCGGCGGCTGGAGCTACGGGTTCGAAAGCGGGCGAGGCCACAAAGGGACGGGAGCTGGCTAAGGCTCACCGAGCCTCAAGATGCTAGGAGCACGATGTCAGGGCCGGTTTTGAGCCTCGCCGGTGCAAAGGATAGCGGCGACATCGCCGGGCGGATCACAGCCTGCCGGAGATGGAGCCGCTGCTAGAGTACGAGAAGAGGCCGGGAAGAGGGGAGATCAAGCGGCGCCACAGGAGGCAGCAGGTGGCTCAACGGGCTCGGGACGACCTCCACACATGAACGACGGGCGACGGCCGGGCGAAAGCAGATGCGGCAAAGGGCTAGCTCAAGGTGACGGAGAAGGCCTTCCGGCTGCTTGGCCTGGCTTGAGACGAAAGGCAGGTCATGGCAGAGCCCTTGGTGCGTTGAGAGGCGTGATGGTGGCCCCGGCCAAGCAAACGGCGGCCAAGGGGGCGTCGGCTGCGCCTGGATGGTGCTGTGGAGAGGGACTAGAGAGGAGGAGAGAGGTCCAGGAGAGAGGAGAGGGCCAAGGGGTTGCGTGCATGCTTCCTCGGGCATCGAGGAGGAGCCAGCAGGCCGGGAGGAGGAGGTGGAGGCCTCGGCGCGGCTGGCAGCGACACGCCCGCCATCGGGCAGAGGTGGAAGAAGACCAAGGCGCCTGGTGGCTGGGCTGAATCATTGGGCCACTAGGTGAGTGGGCCTCGTAAGCGCTGTAAGGTTACTCTCTCTTTCTAGTTTAGTTACTGTTTTCTAATTTGCTTTTCTGTTTTTGATTTAGTAATAATACTAAACCATTTTTTTAAAACTCCTGAGAAAATTTGTGGGCACTTTTAAAATGTTTACTAACAGCCCTCAAATGTTTTCAGAATTATTGAAGCATTTAAAAATATTTATAGCCATTAAATGCTCCAATTCAAATACTTATGATTTAATCCAAAAACCTGAAATGACCTAGAAAAATATGCAGCAATTTTTGTCAGAGGTTTTCACCAGTTTCAAAAATGATGGACTTTTCCTAAAGTCACTTTGGGTTTATTGGAAGTGATTTAATTTGAGCCTATTTGAATTCATTTGGTGCTAGGGTTTGAACAATCCCCATTTCAAGTTTAAGCAAAATTTAAACATGATGCACACATGAAGCTAGCCTAGTGCAATACCGGAAGCTAGGGATGTGACGCTAAGTGAGAGTGTTCAAGCATTATAAGTCCGCTTGCCTTGTTCGCTGTGTTGAGCGCTGCTCAGATGGACCCAAAATGGGAACAAGAGCGCCAAGTTTATCCCGAACACCCCAAAGACTGTGGCATGGGGGTCAAGCCGACGACTTGCCATCTCTCGATTTGATAAACAGCCGCATGTAAGGTAATATTTTAAATTAACAAGCGCTGCTTAGCGATATGAACTAAGTTTTCAGCAAGACAGATAACATAATGCGAGTCTACTCAAATATTACATCTTTGGAGCACTCACCGCAATAGTGCGGGCGCCTTCAAAGACACTCTTATAATACATCTCGGCGCATGATGCTCCTGCCCTCCGTGGCGGGTCCACACGAGCTTCTGGCATCCATCTTGCCCCAAGCACCTTTATACGGGCAAGGCCCGACGGCACCTCAATACAAGCGGAATGCTTGATGACTTCTACCCACGGGCACGATCCATCACCGCCAGACCAGTCAAGTAGCTCCTGTGCATGGCCTCCTTAGGCCACAAACCAAACTATGAGGCCCTTCATTGCCTGCTCGCCGCCTTTAGGAGCTCGACCAGCTGCTTCAGCTGGCTGCTAAGGGGCACTGTGTCCGCCTCAAGATATCGAGACCAAGACCTTCTCCGCCGAGCCCTCCTCGCCCGGAGAATGCGGCAAAGATCGACACGCCATGAGGAAGATCTGCGAACGCCCCGAGAGCTCCGACCGTAAGCAATGTAATTAACACTCACATGCTTACTTTGCATGAAAAATGCCTTACCCGCTGCTATTTTCTTCACCGCCTCAATCTCCGGAGGGCCTTGTAGGCTTCGCCTTAGCGGCTTTGGCACTCTCAAGAGCTGCTGCAAGCCTGACTCGAGTTCAAGTCACGCCCAAGCTCTCATGTTTTTTCACGAGATCCTGAGCTCTTGCTGCATTCTCCGCCACCAAGGCCTCCCGCTTGTCTCGCTGTGCGGCCCATGTCAAGATTATGCTCGCCGCTGCCACTGCCTCCTTCTGTGGTCGCCACCTCGTTAGTGGCCCCTACAATACCCACGTTATCCTTGTCATTTTCTTGCAACCAAATCCTTTTCTCAGAAGGTACAATTTTCATAAGGTATTACTTCACCTTCTTTTTCCTCGAGCTGCTTCTTGGCATGGCCGAGCTCGCTTTCGACCACTCGAGGTTTTCCTTCAAAATATTGACCTCCGCAGCCAAGGCGGGCGGAGGTCAAGAAGACAGCCTGCAATCCCATATTGACATATTTTTATGACTCCCGCTTATCTTTCTAAAGATCCTCATCCGCTTTTCTTTCCAACACCGAACCGAGCATCAGGCTACCGCCTATGCGGTACCATTTACATATATTGAAATTTTACCTCAAAGCCTCGTTAGAAGGCTGTCAGAAGCTTCGATCAGCCCGCCTTGGCGAAGCTGAACTTTCAATCACCGCACTCATAATAAAGGCGGTGTTCTTTGATGGAGGCGCCTGAGCGCCCAACAAATTATCCGCACCTCCGCTGGACGGAGGCAGCCGGCGTCATGGGTCTTGCCCTTTCACGGGGGTCGCCACCGACCCGGAGCCACCGTGGCCTCCGGCTGAGTCCGTGCAAAGTCCGGAGGGTGTCCGTGACACCTCCGGCCTCCTCCTCCTGGTGGGTCCTTCGATCCCACTCTCGCGCCGCCGCATGCACGGGGTGGAGGCAGTTGAAGGAATCCATATCCGACGACTCCAAGGACCCGCCGATGAAACGGGAAGATCATCCTCATGGACTGCAGGGTTGTATGCGCATTAGAAAGACATTATGTGAGAAAAGAAAACCTTGAAGTTATTCGGGAGTCCGGATATTTACGATCTTGCCAGGGCTTGGCCCTTGGAGGCCGTCTCGCTGTCACATCGGTGTTGCGGAGCAGTCCGGGAAGAGTTTTTCCTTCTGATTCTTCGCCTCCCTTGTTGGGGAGGCCTTCCTTTTTCCCTCCTTCACCGGGGAGAGGCTTTTCTCCTCCTCGCTTTGGTGGAGGAGTCGGCCTCGATTCATCATCCGATAGCACCTGAAAACGGAACTATTCCGAGTCCCTCGTGGCGCCTTTCTTGGCTTTCTTCTCCAAAGACCATGGGTGCCGGAGCCAGCAGCCCTGCTAGGGCGGGCGCCCGCTGGGTCCTTCGGTAATGGGGCCGACAGATAGTCTGCTCGCCTTCGCCACCATTCCTGCAAAGGTAAAGGGAGTTTAGATCCCGTGATAGAGCCAAACTATGGAAAACAAGTGGTGAAATTACTTACCTCGCTGCCGACGCTGAGCGAATCTGCGATCTTTGGTAGCGGATGCGGAGCTTCGCCTTTGAACAAAGACCTTCCAGACATCTTCGACGTGAGTGTCAAGACCCGCCAGGTCCGGTGCCGCGCCGATCAAACTCCCACATGTTGAAGCCCCGTCATGGCACGGAGAATCCGCGGATGAGCATGACTCGACTACGCTGACAAGCTTGAGCTTTGTCCACCAGCCGGATACAGCTTGGAGTCCGGCCAGCTCCTCCAAATCCTCAACCGCCACTCTTTCCAGGAGGTGAGCCGTAGGGATGCCAGATCTGAATTGGGGCCGCTGCCCAATCAGGGTCACGCTGCTCGGTGATGTAGAACCACCCCGATTGCCACCCTTGATGGTTTCCACGAAGTGCCTCCACCACGTAACGGGGACATCCTGCCCACCATGGCGCCCAAGACTCCGCTTGGCTGCTCTTCACAACCTTCGCTTGACATCAAGGTCTTGAGCCACAAGTCGGGTGGGCTAGATGCAGAGGAAAGCCTCGCACATGACGATAAACGCCGAGATGTTGAGGATGAAATTCGGGCCGATCATGGAAATCTAGGCCGAGTAGAACATGAGCCCCTGACAAAGGGATGAAGGGAAGCCCAGTCCACGGAGGAAATGGGGAAGAAATACTACCTCTCATGGGGCCTGGGGTTGGGGACGAGCCTCCTCGCCGGGAGCCGGCGCGCGATGTTGCTGGACAATATCCGCGTCACAGCAGCTTCGGATCTGCCCTCCGTGACGGAGGAGGCCATCCACTTGCCTCCCGCCTCCGACATAGTTGGAGAAGGTTGAGGTGAGAAGTGCGGACTTGGGCGCTGGAGCTCGAGTTCATGGAGATGGATAAGCCAAGGAGGAAGAAGGCGCGGATAAAAGGGTTGGATCTTTATCCCTTATATGGGCGGACAAAACATGTGTCCCCACCGCCCGGTAAAACTCGCTATCTCCCAAGCGCCACACTCAATGGCGCGTTGGGTTACCCACGTCCGTATTGATGGGAATCCTGAATAAGGGGAACACGATCTCGCGCTCGACAAGACGTGCTAAGGAAACCGCCGCTAAACACACGGAGGTGGAACAATAAAATGAGTAAAGGCTTGGTAATGGCATGACGTCACACCACTAAATACGCCAAGCCAGATTGAACTTGTGTAATATTATTCTCTACTGGTACGTGGAATTTATCTTTGCAGAGCCGACACTATCCTGGTGTTCACAATCTTCTATAAATTATTCGAGGAAGAACCCGCTTTGCAATGCCGAAGACAACATGCGCTACCGGACTCGCTGTCATTGAAGCCTGGTTCAGGGCTACTAAGGAGTTCCGGACTAGGGGTGTCCGGATAGCCGAACTATCATCATCGGCCGGACTCCAAGACTATGAAGATACAAGATTGAAGACTTCGCCCCGTGTCCGGATGGGACTTTCCTTGGCGTGGAAGGCAAGCTTGGCGATACGGATATGTAGATCTCCTACCATTGTAACCGACTCGTAACCCTAGCCCTCTCCGTGTCTATATAAACCGGACGGCCAGTCCATAGGATTTAACAACAATCATACCATAGGCTAGCTTCTACGGTTTAGCCTCTTTGATCTCGTGGTAGATCCACTCTTGTAACACACATCATCAATATTAATCAAGCAGGACGAGGGTTTTACCTCCATCAAGAGGGGCCGAACCCGGGTAAAACATCGTGTCCCTTGTCTCCTCGTTACCATCCGCCTAGACGCACAGCTCAGACCCCTACTCGAGATCCGCCGTTTTGACACCGACAATACTCTAAACGGGTGCTCGCTGGTTACACCTATTTTACATCTACGGTGTGCCCTGCTCGACTAGATCTAGCTTAGGTATGCAAGCTAAAAAGAGAAGATAACACAGCTTGTATTTTCCTTGATATTTGAGAGAAACATGCAAAAGAGAAACGAAAAACAAAAAAAGTAGAAACCGATTAAGAAAAAACGATAAAATAGAGAAATGGAAAATCAATTAGAACCTTTCCAAAATTGGATGGATGGTTCTCAAACCAGTGTGCACTATACATGGAAGCTTCCAAACCGCCACAAACAAACATTATCGGCCCGGCCTACTCAGTGCAAGCGTAGGCGAAAGTGCTGCATCGGTTCCGCTTTAGGTGAGATAAAGAAGCGCTTAGAATGAGGCCCTTAAGGTTTACAACACATGTCATCAAGTGGAAAACTGTTAGTTTCAATATTGCATACAAATGACCAAGCATGAGCTTTGTAGTGCTCAAATGGAAGGAAGGTCGGTTAGATGATTGAAGAAAATGCCCTTCCTCAAGTCTTTATTTTGAGCATTCCATAAGGTCCATGCCAACGCCGCAAAGGTCAACCAATCTATTTTCGTGTCACTCACCCTTGATTCCTTGAATGAGTCGATGAAATTCTACGAACCCGATGGGGTTCCAAGAGCATCCCCAAGCCGTCATACACTCTAATTTTTGGCTACAATGCATACAAAAATATGTGATCAGAATTATTGTCGTGCCCACACAACAAAGCACGCCCCATCACTTGAACGATGTCTTTGAGAGCTTTGTCCCCACTAGGGAACCTGTTCCACGCATTTGTCTGAGGAATTTTTGATTTTTGTCGATCCTCGCCTCCAAATACCCCTAATTCATCGAGCCTCAAAGACTTGATGATCTCTTCAGATAGGGAACCTGTGGAGAATACCTCGAGGACTCAAGTCTCCTGTGATACAATGTCATCATGCTCACAACCGCCGTCATGAGTTCATTGAAAGCCTCTCGCTAATCCTACATGTCAAGTGGTCCTAATGACCGCTCTAACCCAAGGGTGAATGGCTCCCAGTCCACATCTTGACACTTTGCCCTCAGGATTGGCCCCAATGGTGAACGATGCATGTTGCATAGAGTCCAGAGAATCACAAGTCTTTCCATCTTTTCTTTTCCGGAGTTTAAATTTCCTCCGCCATTTCGTCGGAACCTCCATCTAAATCATCGCAAGGCTTAATCTTATTCTTTGCATCCTTCATTTCTATCTCATAATCCTTTTGTTTCCGGAGTTCTTCATGGTGGTTCTTCATGATTTAATTCATTCTCTCAAGAGTTCATCAAGATTCTTGTTGGCGGAGTTCAAGTATCTTTTCTTCTCGTGATCTTGAAGTGTAATTAATTCTCCATATTCTTTTGAAGTGGAGTTTTGCATTTCTTCGTTATTCTCAGCTATCCAATCATTTCTGGTTGTGGCGTTATCACCTTGTGATCTTGAGATGTTATCTATAAGTCCACAACAAGTTTTTTCTTTCGTTGTTGATTTTCTCAACAACTCCATTCAATCATTCTAAATTATTTTCATTCAATCCTCTTCGATTCTTCCGGAGGCATTGTGTTGTTCCTCTCACAACTATCGCTCCATTTTGTCAACTTAGTTCCAACTCCTTTCATGTTCAGCCGGGTGCTGCATAAATCGCTTCAGTCTTATTCGCTTTTTTCATTCGAACCATTCCGTTAGAACGAGTGGTTTCATAGTCTATCCGATTCCGTGAGCTTTCGATTCTCGCCATTCTCGTTGTTCCTCTCTTTTCTCGAAAGTGCTCTCGATTCTTTGCTTCTTCTCTTGAGTTCTTCTTTAACCTCATCCCTTTCCCTTCCGTTCGGTCCTAAGATCTCGGACGAGATCTCTTGTTAGTGGAGGAGTGTTGTAACGCCTCGGATCTGGCGCGCCAGCTTGTCATCCGCTTATTCGCCGTCGCTGCTATGTCATGTGCTTATGCGTGTTGCACTTTGCCATGTCATCATCTGCATTTCATATCATGTCATCATGTGCATTTCATTCTGCATACGTGTTCGCCTCATGCATCCGAGCATTTTCCCTGTTGTTCGCTTTTGCAATCCGCACTCCTATGTCGCCTGCCGCCTTTTACCTCTTTTCGTAGCGGGTGTTAACGGTCTCGAATGGCCCGAGGTTTGTCAAGCTGCCTTGGTATAGCACCGTAGACCGCCTGTCAAGTTTCGGCCATTTGGAGGTCGTTGATACTCCAACGGTTAACCGGTAACCGAAGCCCTCTTTGAGTTGCAGCCCAACACCCTTCCAAACTGGCCCAAAACCCAGCAACTCCCTCCATGCTCTCGGTCGCTCGATCACGATCAAGCGGGCCGGAAACCGCACCTCATTTGACTCTCCTAGCTCCTCTACCTATATAAACACACCTTCCCCAAATTCGCAGACGAACCCCATTTCCTCCAGGTCAAGACCGACATGTCCGGACCGACCGACACGCCCAGCCGCCGCCTCCCTAACCAGCTCCCGCCACGCGGCAGCCGGCCACAAGCGCCACTGTCCATGAGCCTGACTCACGCTTCACACCATGATTCTCCGCCACTGGCCACTGCCTCCCGGCCACGGAGCGTTCACACACAGCGACTGACTGCCACGATCACAGGCTGCCTCCACGCCTGTCTCACAGAGCTGCTGGATCTCGGCTGGCCAGCTTTCGCCACGGCCGCTTGCTTCAGCTTGCCCGGTCAGGCCCCTCGGCAGGTTTCGGGCTGCGGGCTGCCAAGCGCCCTTCCCTGCCTCGGCCTCGCCTCGTTGCCTCAAGCGCCGCTGCCGGATCCGCCGTCTGCCTCCGCCTCCAAGGCCATTGCCGATTCCGCGAGATCCGCCGCCTTGCTCGGTACGTTGACTTCTTCCCCTGCTTTTTTCCTCTAAGTCATTTTCGCCAAGATTTTGTTGCATTTTCATCGCATCATAACTCGCATCCGTAGTCTGCTTTCGTGCGTGTAATATGTCAAATTGTTCGCTTCGACGAGTACATCATTACATCTCATTGCATGATTTTCATTTGAGCTCATCTTGATGCCCGAAATGCTGTTAGAAGAGGGCTATGTGATGTTAGTTTCAGATTCTTATCAGAACATGCACTTTTGTCATTTTTGCCATGATTTATGTGTGCATCCTATGAACTTGAGTCCTACATGTGTTTTGTACTATGCCATGCCATCTTTACAGGGTGTATGCCATGTATTTTTGTGATCTCTGTGGTGACTAGCACAAGCATGCAAACTAGGCTTCATGATGTTGCTGATTTCAGCCCCTGCTCACTGATATTTTTATGCCATGTAAACTTGATGCTACCGAGAGATCCATGCTTATTTTAAGATACTTCAGTAACGTATGTTTTGAACATATGGTTATTCTATATCCATCCATGCCCTTGTTTGCAATTATGGAGTGCCATAGCTTGAGTCAATCCAGCTCTACTTTTGCTATAAAATGTTTCCAAGCAGGTTGTTTACATGTTATTCAATTTTGCCAAGGTTGTTGTAGTTGATCCGTATGCTATGATGTTATTCTTGCCATCTATAGCTTCTATGCCATGTCTCCTTACTGTGAGTTGCCTTGCCATGCCATGTATTGCTCTGTGGTGAGTGGTCCAAGCTCACCAACATGCCTACTTATTGTTGTTCCGCCATGTATGAATCTGTAATATAACTTGCCATGTTTACATGGGTGCCATCATATTTTTCTGTGCCCTTTTGGCTTATGGTCAGTAAGGGACATTTGTTCTATGCAACTAGTAGATTCATGCCATGTCTTTGTTTGCCATGATAAGTTCCTTTAGCATGTTGTTTGATAGCTCTAAACATTGCAACCTGATGTTATTTCTGCTAAAGTCTGAAACTGTTATTATTTGCAATCTTGCCATGTGTGTTTGAGCATGTTCTAGTGATTTATGGAGATAGATCAGTGTTCATGTTTTGTCATGCTTTACCTGTACATCATGCCCATGCCTTCTGTTATTACGTTGAGGTCCTGTAGCATGTTGTTTTGAGGCTTGCAATATGCGCGAGTTGCTGTTTTGGACAGATTGTTGTCATAACTTGTATAGGGTGTATGTGTTGAACCGCTGTTCGCTTTTGAGTGTGCTCTATATGAAACTTGCTTGATTTTGCATGTAGTTGCATATTATCATGTTGCATCCTTGTTTTGAGGTGTTTTCTTGATGTTTGTATGCATTTTGCATCAATGCCATGTTTATCTTGTTTTGCTCATATCTTCTAGGCCAGAGTCTCAATGTAATGAACTTTATATGTAACTTGACTAGAATTTCGTATATCATCGTGGTGCATCTTAACTTGCTGTTTAACTACTTGAACATAAGTTTTATCCAGATCTGGACCAATTTCGAAATTTGCATATGAGGACTTACCGTAATTGTTATATGTTGTTTCCGCCTCATTTAAACTTGCTTTGATGTGTTGGTCTTGTATGCATCATCTGTGGCCATGAGTAGCTTCATGTAGCCTTGGCATGCATCATGCTTGTCGGCATCATGTCGTGTTCATGTGTGGTGTGTTTACCATGTTGTGTGCTTCTTCTCGATAGTTCCCGCTTTGTTGCGATCGTGAGGATTCGCTCGCTCACGCTTGGTTCGCTTCACGTGGCTTCATCTTCTTCATGGACTCATTCTTCTTCCTTATGGGATTTCAGGCAAGATGACCGCTACCTCGATCTCATTACTATCATTGCTATGCTAGTTGCTTCGTTTCTTTCGCTATGCTGCGCTACCTATCACTTGATGCTCAAGCCATCCCAAATTGCCATGAACCTCTAACCTTTTGCATCCTTCCTAGCAAACCGTTGTTTGGCTATGTTACCGCTTTGCTCAGCCTCTCATAGCGCTGTTAGTTGCAGGTGAAGATGAAGTTTGTTCCTTGTTGAACACGGAGCTGTTGTTCCTTGTCGAACATGTTTACTTGTTGGGATATCACAATATATCTTATATTATTAATGCATCTATATACTTGGTAAAGGGTGGAAGGCTCGGCCTTATACCTGGTGTTTTGTTCCACTCTTGCCGCCTCTAGTTTCCGCCATATCGGTATTATGTTCCCGGATTTTGCGTCCCTAACGCGGTCGGGTGATTTATGGGACCCTTGATGCTTTGCTTTGGATAAGACTCTCCAAGAAGGCCCAACATTGGTTTTACCATTTGCCTCACCACCACCTACCTTTCCCTTGGGAGTAATTAACCCAAGGGTCATCTTTATTTAGCCCCCGGCCGTTGCTTTCTAAGTGCTGGTCCGAACTGAGCTATCAAGGGGCCACCTTGAGGCAACCCGAGGATTGGTTTTACTCGTAGCTAGTCTCATCCGTGTTGCCTCGAGAACGAGATATGCAGCTCCTATCGGGATTGTCGGCGATCGGGCGGCTTTGCTGGTCTTGTTTTATTACTGTCGAATGTCTTGTAGCCGGATTCCGAGACCGATCGGTCTTCCCGGAGAAGGAATATCCTTCGCTGATCGCGAGAGCTTATCATGGGCTGTTGGGACACCGCAGGTATAAACTTTCGAGAGTCGTGCTCTGCTGTTATGTGGCGATGGGAATTTGTTAATATCCGTTGTAGTAAACTTGAAGCAAACTCTTCTAAAATACACCAACCGTAAAGCGAATAACGGAGTGTCTCTTTTCGGGTTGATCGAGAGGAGGACACGGTTTCGGGTTATGTCCGACGAAGTAGGAGTTCAGGATCACTTCTTGATCATTACTAGTTGACGCACTGCCTTTGTTTCTCTTCTCGCCTCATGTGCGTATGTTAGCCACCATATATGCTTAGTCGCTGCTGCAACCTCACCACTTTACCCCTTCCTTTCCCATTAAGCTTTGCTAGTCTTGATACCCATGGTAATGGGATTGTGAGTCCTCGTGGCTCACAGATTACATTACACCACCAGCCAGTGTACAGGTTTATGATGATCATGACGTGAGAGCGATGTTTGCTTGTATTGGAGTTCTTCTTCTGCTTCTTCTTCGATCAGGGATAGGTTCCAGTCGGCAGCCCTGGCTAAAGGTGGTGGATATTGTTTGAGTTTCGTTCATGTTTCGTCCAGAGTCGGATGTTGATCTCTTGTATATGATGTTGTTGTATTCTTGTGGCATTTGTGCCTTATGTATGTATCCCCATCTATTATGTAATGTTGATGTAATGATATCCACCTTGCAAAGCGCTTCAATATGCGGGTCTATCCTTGGTGGGACCTTCGAGTTCCTTTTGGATAGGGTCGATATTGGGCGTGATAAGTTGGTATCGTGAGCCTCGATCGACCTTAGGAGCCCCTTGATTGATCGTGTAGTTTGGCCGTTGTTGAGTCTAGAAGAAAACTGATTTCGAGTCTAGTTATATCGGAGAGTAGGATTTTTTACTCCTCAGCCCTTCGTCGCTTCCGTGAGGAATCTTGACGAGGTGTTTTGAATTACCTCTTCCCGCTCAAATTTTTCTTTAGGTTCACGCAGTTGTTTTTTTTTCGATCGTTGTTCCTCAGCTCTTTTCATCCGCATTTTCGCCATGGTGATTCAATCTCTTTCTTTTGCAAGTTCAATTTCGCTTGTTTTCTTTTCCCACCCGCCTCCCTTCTTCTTCTCGAACCGAGTCCGTAATCGAATATCCATTCTACTGTGCATAAGTCTTTGCTTTCTTTCCTCAATGATTTCAACCGTGTTTTCTTCATGATAGTCGTTGGTTCCCCCTTCCAAGTTGCCTCTCTTTTCCCGCCCTCCCAACCTATTCTTCCGGAGCCTGAGTCTCTCTTTCGAGCATCAATTTCATTCATGCGGAGCCTCTTCAGTCTTCCCTCAATAGTTTCAACCGTGAATTCTCGCCTTGTTCGCCATTCTCCATCCTTTCTTTTTCCGTGCACTCAATTCAAGTTTTTCGGTTAATCATATTCTTTCCTCGCTCAAGTGTTTTTTCCCTTGCTCATTCGCCTCTCGCCAGTTTATCATTCCGGAGTTCGGAAGACCTATCAGGAGATTCGTCTGTGTTCCAATCAATCCGAGGTTGTCACCTCATTCAAATATTTCAATTGTTTCGTGCTTCATCTATCTGTTCTTCAATCCTTTCCAACGGTGTTTTTCTTTAGTGGGCCCTAACCCACGTGTCTTTTCCCGTGATCTTACCCGACTCTTCTAATTTCCGAGCTATTCTCAAATCCTTTTGAAGTGTGACGAAGAATGAATTTCGCTACCACATGCCTTCTCCAAGATCGCTTTCAAATTCTTTTCATTGTTGACTCAACGCCTTTGTTTTTCATTCTCCCGAGCGCCTCAACAATTCTGCATGGTGGTTCTCGTCATTCTCAACATTTGAAGACCGTCAGAGATTTTTTCTTAAATCTTGTCCGCTCTCCCAAGATTCGCGGTCCTAGCTCGATGTTATGCTATCAAATTGTTTTTAGTCATGCAAATTCTTTTCATCCATCCGAGTATTTCAGGTGTTGCTTTCCTCTTGATCATCCGGAGGTCACCTTTTCGAAGATTTCTTCGCCCTAAGTTTTCAGATTCGCTCTCCAATTGTTCTATATCCGCGCCCTTTCGCTCGCCTTTTAATATTCTTACGGTGGTTCGCTCAAGATTTATTTCCGCTCTGCTCACATATATTCATTCGTTTCTTTCCAATCCTACCGTGGTTCAAGGAGACCTTCCCAAATTTGGCGCTATATCTTCCCTTAATCTTTTCCCAACGTGATAAGTTGTATGTAATCCATTGCTTCTCATCAATTTAATTGATGAAGGATAAGCATAACGTAATTTTATTCTTCTTTCATCGAGTTGATTAATTCTTTTCTTCGAGATTGTTCTTGATGAATAATCTCTTGGTTCCAAGTCTTTCCATCTTTTCTTTTCCGAGTTTAAATTTCTCCGCCATTTCGCTTAACCTCCATCTAAATCATCGCAAGGCTTAATCTTATTATTTGCATCCTTCACTTCTATCTCATAATCCTTTTGTTTCGGAGTTCTTCATGGTGGTTCTTCATGATTTAATTCATTCTCTCAAGAGTTCATCAAGATTCTTGTTGGCGGAGTTCAAGTATCTTTTCTTCTCGCATCTTGAAGTGTAATTAATTCTCCATATTCTTTTGAAGTGGAGTTTTGCATTTCTTCGTTATTCTCAGCTATCCAATCATTTCCGGTTGTGGCCGGTTATCACCTTGTGATCTTGAGATGTTATCTATAAGTCCACAACAAGCTTTTTCTTTCGTTGTTGATTTTCTCAACAACTCCATTCAATCATTCTAAATTATTTTCATTCAATCCTCTTCGATTCTTCCGGAGGCATTGTGTTGTTCCTCCTCACAACTATCGCTCCATTTTGTCAAACTCAGTTCCAACTCCTTTCATGTTCAGCCGGGTGCTGCATAAATCGCTTCATTTTATTCGCTTTTTTCATTCAACCACTCCGTTAGAACGAGTGGTTTCATAGTCTATCCGATTCCGTGAGCTGATTCTCGCCATTCTCGTTGTTCCTCTTTTCTCGAAAGTGCTCTCGATTCTTTGCTTCTTCTCTTGAGTTCTTCTTTCACCTCATCCCTTTTCCTTCCGTTCGTCCTAAGATCTCGGACGAGATCTCTTGTTAGTGGAGGAGTGTTGTAACACCTCGGATCTGGCGCGCCAGCTTGTCATCCAGCTTATTCATTGTCGCTGCTATGTCATGTGCTTGCGTGTTGCACTTTGCCATGTCATCATCTACCTTTCATATAATGTCATCATGTTCATTTCATTCTGCATATGTGTTCGCCTCATGCATCCGAGCATTTTCCCCGTTGTTCTGCTTTTGCAATCCGCACTTATGTCTCCGGCCGCCTTTTACCTCTTTTTCGTAAAGGGTGTTAAACGGTCTCGAATGGCCCGAGGTTTGTCAAGCGCCTTGGTATAGCACCGTAGACCGCCTCGTCAAGTTTCGGCCATTTGAGGTCGTTTGATACTCCAACGGTTAACCGGTAACCGAAGCCCTCTTTGAGTTGCAGCCCAACACCCTTCCAAACTAGCCCAAAACCCAGCAACTCCCTCCATGCTCACGGTCGCTCAATCACGATCAAGGGTCAAAACCGCACCTCATTTGGACTCTCCTAGCTCCTCTACCTATATAAACACACGCCTCGAAATTCGCAGACGAACCCCACTTCTCAAGATGCTACGGACATGTCCGGACCAGACCGACACGCCCAACCGCCACCTCACGCCTAACCAGCTCCCGCCACGCGGCAGCCGCAAGACAGCGCCGCTGCTCATGAGCCCGACCGCCACGCCACGCTCATACCACCTGCCATTGCCTCTCCGCCGCTGAGTCCGCCAAGGCCTGCTGGATTTTGCCGCTGACTGCTGGGCTCAAGGCTTGCCTCACAGAGTTGCTGATTGGCTGCCTGCTGCCAGTTTCGCTGGCGCCGCTTCGCTTCGCTGTCTGCCGTGTTCCGCCAGGTTTCGCATGGCGCCAAGGCTCTTCAAGCGCTTCGCCCTGTTGCTGTCAGCGCTGGCCATGCCGGATCCGCCGCCTGGCTCATTCGCTGGCTTGGCCGATCTCCGGCTAGATCCGCTTCCGCTTGCTCCTCGTGGCACGCTGTTGACTTCTTCCCCGATTTTTCCTACGCCATTTTCTGCCAAGATTTTGTTGCATTTTCATCGTGATCATAACTCTTCATCCGTAGTCTGCTTTCGCGTGTAATATGTCAAATTGTTCGCCTCGGCGAGTATATCATTTCATCTCATTGCATCATTTTCATTTGAGCTCATCTTGATGCCCGAAATGCTGTTAGAAGAGGGCTATGTGATGTTAGTTTCAGATTCTTATCAGAACATGCACTTTTGTCATTTTTTCCATGATTGATGTGTGCATCCTATGAACTTGAGTCCTACATGTGTTTTGTACTATGCCATGCCATCTTTACAGGCGTCTATGCCCTGTATTTTTTTGATCTCTGTGGTGACTAGCACAAGCATGAAAACTAGGCTTCATGATGTTGCTGATTTCAGCCCCTGTTCTGCTGATATTTTTATGCCATGTAAACTTGATGCTACTGAGAGATCCATGCTTATTTTGAGATACTTCAGTAAGGATGTTTTGAACATATGGTTATTCTCTCATCCATCCATGCCCTTGTTTGCAATTATGGAGTTCCATAGCTTGAGTCAATCGAGCTCTACTTTTGCTATAAAATGTTTCCGCAGGTTGTTTACATGTTATTCAATTTTGCCAAGGTTGTTGTAGTTGATCCGTATGCTATGATGTTGTTCTTACCATCTATAGATTCTATGGCATGTCTTATTACTGTGAGTTGCCTTTCCATGCCATTTATTGCTCTGTGGTGAGTGGTTCAAGCTCACCAACATGCCTACTTATTGTTGTTCCCGCCATGTATGAATCTGTAATATAACTTGCCATGTTTACATGGGTGCCATCATATTTTTATGTGCCCTTTGGCTTATGGTCAGTAAGGGACATTTGTTCTATGCAACTAGTAGATTCATGCCATGTCTTTGTTTGCCATGATAAGTTCCTTTAGCATGTTGTTTGATAGCTCTAAACATTGCAACCTCGATGTTATTTCTCGCTAAAGTCCAAACTCTTATTATTTGCAATCTTGCCATGTGTATTTGAGAATGTTCTAGTGATTTATGGAGATAGCTCAGTGTTCATGTTTTGTCATGTTTTACCTGTACATCATGCCCATGCCTTTTGTTATTACGTTGATGTCCTGTAGCATGTTGTTTTGATGCTTGCAATATGTAGTTGCTGTTTTGGACAGATTGTTGTCATAACTTGTATAGGGTGTATGTGTTGAACTGCTGTTCTGCTTTTGAGTGTGCTCTATATGAAACTTGCTTGATTTTGCATGTAGTTGCATATTATCATGTTGCATCCTTGTTTTGAGGTGTTTGCTTGATGTTTGTATGCATTTTGCATCAATGCCATGTTTATCTTGTTTTGCTCATATCTTCTAGGCCGAGTTCAATGTAATGAACTTTATATGTAACTTGACTAGAATTTCTGTATATCATCGTGGTGCATCTTAACTTTCTGTTTAACTACTTGAACATAAGGTTTATTCAGATCTGGACCAATTTCGAAATTTGCATATGAGGACTTACCGTAATTGTTATATGTTGTTTCCGCCTCATTTAAACTTGCTTTGATGTGTTGGTCTTGTATGCATCATTTGTGGCCATGAGTAGCTTCATGTAGCCTTGGCATGCATCATGCTTGTCGTGCATCATGTCGTGTTCATGTGTGGTGTGTTTACCATGTTGTGTGCTTCTTCTCGATAGTTCCTGCTTGCTATGTATCGTGAGGATTCGCTCGCTCACGCTTGATTCATCTACGTGGCTTCATCTTCTTCATGGACTCGCTCTTCTTCCTTATGGATTTCGTGCAAGATGATCGCTACCCTCGATCTCATTACTATCATTGCTATGCTAGTTGCTTCGCTTCTTCGCTATGCCGCTACCTATCACTTGATGCTCAAGCCATCCCAAATTGCCATGAACCTCTAACCTTTTGCACCCTTCCTAGCAAACCGTTGTTTGGCTATGTTACCGCTTTGCTCAGCTCCTCTCATAGCGCTGTTAGTTGCAGTGAAGATGAAGTTTGTTCCTTGTTGAACATAGAGCTGTTGTTCCTTGCAGGAACATGTTTACTTGTTGGGATATCACAATATATCTTATATTATTAATGCATCTATATACTTGGTAAAGGGTGGAAGGCTCGGCCTTTGCCTCGTGTTTTGTTCCACTCTTGCCGCCTCTAGTTTCGCTATATCGGTATTATGTTCCCGGATTTTGCGCCCCTAACGCGGTCGGGTGATTTATGGGACCCCTGACAGTTCGCTTTGGATAAGACTCTCCAAAGAAGGCCCAACATTGGTTTTACCATTTGCCTCACCACCACCTACCTTTCCCTTGGGAGTAATTAACCCAAGGGTCATCTTTATTTAGCCCTCTCCCGGCCGCTTCTTCTAAGTGTTGGTCCGAATCGAAATATTCACGGGCCACCTTGAGGCAACCCGAGGATTGGTTTTACTCAGAGCTAGTCTCATCCGTGTTGCCCTCGAGAACGAGATATGTGCAGCTCCTATCGGGATTGTTTCGGCGATCGGGCGGCTTTGCTGGTCTTGTTTTATTACCGTCGAATGTCTTGTAGCCGGATTCCGAGACTGATCGGTCTTCCCGGGAGAAGGAATATCCTTCGTTGATCGCAAGAGCTTATCATGGGCTGTTGGGACACCCTGCAGGTATAAACTTTCGAGAGCCGTGCTCATGTTATGTGGTAGATGGGAATTGTTAATATCCGTTGTAGTAAACTTGAAGCAAACTCTTCTAAAATACACCAACCGTAAAGCGAATGCGGAGTGTCTCTTTTCGGGTTGATCGAGAGGAGGACACGGCTTCGGGTTATGTCCGACGAAGTAGGAGTTCAGATCACTTCTTGATCATTACTAGTTGACGACCGCCTTTGTTTCTCTTCTCGCCTCATGTGCGATGTTAGCCACCATATATGCTTAGTCGCTGCAACCTCACCACTTTACCCCTTCCTTTCCCATTAAGATTTGCTAGTCTTGATACCCATGGTAATGGGATTGTCGAGTCCTCGTGGCTCACATGACATTACTACACCACCAGTTGCAGTTACAGGTGCTCATGGCGATCATGACGTGAGAGCGATGTTTGCTTGTATTGGAGTTCTTCTTCCGCTTCTTCTTCGATCAGGGATAGGTTCCATGTCGGCAGCCTGGCTAAAGGTGGTGGATATTGTTTGAGTTTCTGCTCATGTTTCGTCTGTAGTCGGATGTTGATCTCTTGTATATGATGTTGTTGTATTCTTGTGGCATTTGTGCCTTATGTATGTATCCCCATCTATTATGTAATGTTGATGTAATGATATCCACCTTGCAAAAGCGTTTCAATATGCGGGTCTATCCTTGGTGGGACCTTCGAGTTCCTTTTGGATAGGGTCGCATATTGGGCGTGACATGCTTCCCCTAATCTAGGAAAAAATTTAGCCCCAAGTGCCGAGGTTTATAGCAAGCATCAATTTTTCTCAAGTGGTTTTATCAAACTAATAAGAGTACTTGTACTACACTAATGATCCTACACATACAAATACAGGACTTGTCTTGGCCCCAACGAAACTAGTAAGATTTCTAGTCTTGCTACTTTCAAGGATTAATGCAACTTATGTTTGGAAGTATTTATTTCAACTAAAGAA
>JAHIAM010006174.1:0-77124 GCA_021605205.1 Aegilops longissima | reverse complement strand
TTGGTATCCCTCGAGAAAGGACGGAGTCAAGAACACGGAGATATGTGGATCCCAATTGGGTCAAGGGCCCTTGCCGGGCATTTTTTTCCCACCCCTTTCCAGATGCATTTTTAACCAGTCACCCGGTGGAAGCTTGGGGCCCATTCAAAGAAGCTTCACACCACCGCCCTTCAAACCATTCCTCTCCGCCCCCTTCCCGGGGCCCAAACCGGGCCCTTTCCGCTACGCCGGAGGCTTGAGTATTGACGCTTGTAAGTGCATCTAGTGCCCTTAGTGATTTTGGTGTATTGAAGACTTATAGGTTAAGGAACTAATGCCTTGTGAGTGTACAAGGTCTATAAGTCTATGAGGAGTTTGATATTTACAGAAAGTCAATTAAAAATGAAGTTCTTCGATCAAGACTTTGATATTCAAGACTTTCCAAGACTTTGAAAGTGAAGAAATTGGTGGACCTTGAAGACT
Source organism: Aegilops longissima (assembly GCA_021605205.1). NCBI lineage: Eukaryota > Viridiplantae > Streptophyta > Magnoliopsida > Poales > Poaceae > Aegilops > Aegilops longissima. The sequence continues at coordinate 76,662 of JAHIAM010006174.1, read as the reverse complement.
TGGTATTCATTTGAGGAACATGAAGGGAAGACTTTTGTTTTAGTTTTTTTCTTTTCTTGAGTCATAGGAAACACGATCGTTAAAGGGGTCGAGGAAATACTAAGGTTTCCATGTGATGCTCAACTCAAAATCCTACACCTACCAATCCCTTCGAGTGAAGCCTTTGAAATCTCATACAGTTCAAATTTCTTCAAAGGATGAGACGAAGTTCTTCCGTCACGAGGAATTTGTTCGACCGAGGAGTTAGGAATTCGCCAAAGGGGATTGCCCACAGGAGGAACATGATAGCCCCGAGGAATTTGAGATTCAAATTTCCGATCACGTGGCGCGCCACCGTCCCAAAATATCTTATCCACCTAACGGTCATATCATTGAAGGGCATTTATGTCTTATCATGTCGGGTGCTCCCTAGGCTATAAATAGTCCCACAACCACTAGCTGGTTGGTGCCCGAGAAACTTGACACTTGTCATTTGAGAGCAACCCATCCTCCGAGGACTTTGAGCGAAAATCATCAATGAGGAAAACCCAAAACCAAACCCATAAACCCAAAGTGATTGAGCATCATCAAGAAATTGATCCGGTGATCCGACGCTTGTTACCTTTGAAGATGTTTTTCCACGGTTAGGGCCATGGTCTAGAGCATCCAAGAGGAATTGTGGATCGCCGAGTGACCAAGTCTGTGAAGGTTTGGAAGTCCTCAAGACTTACCACGAGTGATTGACGAGGTCCGTGACCAGTTCAAGGAGAATACGGGGATTGGTGTCCCGAGCTGCGGTTCAGGATCGGGTGTCCGGATGGTGTCCTCGAGTTTAAATATCAGCCCAACCAGACGCATAACCGAGACAAATTGAACGGTCTACCAAATCATTGTCTTCACCAACCTAATCGGTTCTATTTCCTCAACCCTTTCATTTCTCATTACGTGTTGAGTGTTTGTTCATATCTGTTTGAAGACTTTGATCAAGACTTTCTAATTTCCCGCCAATTTCTTCACCTTGTCTTCATTTGTGTTATCCTGATTACGCTTTCCAACGTTAGTCTTCATTTCATCATGATGACCATTTATTCTTATGCTTACTCGAGTACTTATTCCGAAGTTTTTCGCTAAGGAATTTCTCACCGCAAATTCCTGAAGAATTCTAAAATTATTCACCCCTCTAGTCGATATAACGACTTTCAATTGGTATCGGCAAGGTACCCCTTGTTCGGTGATTTTGGTTTAACCACCGAGTTTTAGTTATGTCGACCAGGTATGATCAAGGTTCAGAGGTGTCCTACCTTGATGGGACGGACTACCCCTTATCGAAGAACAAGATTAATGCATTTAAGCAATTGACAACATCTCCGTATGTTGTGGAAAATGGTGTTCCTCACCACACCTTCTCCAATGTCATGTGAAGAGATTCAAGCAACTCGATTTCCAAAGAATATCATATTGGCCATCCGAGCAAAGGTCAATATGGAAGAGTGAGTGCTTTGAAACCGCAAGCTATCCGGGACAAAGGTCCAAAGTAAATGAAGGAGTCTCAACTCGCGGACTTGGTTGATGTTCTTAATCTCTTCAACCGCTTCAAAAGACTCGACAATGAAAATGTCCAACAAACCTTGATCGCTTCACGACATCTCAAATGAGCTTCAAGCCCTGGTAAACGACATCCCGACATGAGGTGGTGAAGAAATTGTTGAGATCGCTGATTCCTCATTTGATACTCCGGTCCGATGATACAAGAACGGGCTGACTACAAGTCCTTGATCCCCGATATCCTCGAAAGGCTAAATACTCAGAGTTCCCTTGTCAAAGAGAGATCTCTATGGTTCTAGCTATGGAAAACACGTCCTCAAGGCCAAGGTGTGTCTCAACTGGTGTGAAGACTCGTAGTAGCCTTGAGATCCCAAGAATTAGGCCAGAGCTAGCACCCGGAAGAAATTCCAAGTTCTCAAGACGTGGTCGCTGGAAAATCCTCAAGAACAAAGGATTCCTCATCCAGGACTATAAGAGAAGACTTTGTCACAAAAAGAAACCTGGTCACTACATCCAAGATTGTCCTCTGGGAAAAGGAATTAAAGAAGAAAACACAAGGATTACAGCTTGATGACGCCAAGAAGAAGAAGAAATCATCAAATCTTCATCATCAAAATCCTTTCTCACAAGAAGAGCAGCCCAAAAAGGCTCGCATTCATTGGCAAGGAAATGGACTCAAGTGAATCTGAGGAACAGGGAAGAGGAGGCATCAAGAATCAGTCCGGTGTGGCAAGTCTAGCTTCCCATCGCTTTCACAAGTCCATCTTCAAACTCAAGAAAATGACCTCACCAACAAAGCGATGAAGATAGTGATGACTACGCCCCACCTATTGCTTCATGGCAAAGGGTGCCAAGGTACCAAATATACCTCCTCCAATCTAGTGAAAATGAATGATGAAGATCTAAAGCCCCTATCAAAACTTGCTAAGATTGCTGAAAACAACAAAGGGCTTTAGAAAAGGTTCAAAACATGCTAGATAAGGTGATGATATGTTAGGTGAAGAAATGGATCGACAAAGCCCCGATGAAAATCTTCAGACTTGCCTAGGTTTGATGCCTTTCAAGGTCATCATAACACTCTTTATCCGATCATGAGAAACTTTCTTATGAATTTCTTCAAAGAAAGCAAGATCTTGAGAAGCTAAGAGTGAGTTATGAAGATCTTCGGGAGCCGATTCATTACTTGCTCAACAAATCGCTTCTGAAGAATTTGTTCCTCCATGCTTAAAGTGCATTGAACGTGAATCGCTAATTCTTCACCAATGTTCAAATGCTTCAACTGTTAAAATTCTTCACTTGCCTCGCTATCACTAATTCTCATCCGAGGACATTGCTAGTATCACCGAATTTTGGTGAAGGAATTGTAATATTTGTACAAAAGCCTCAAAGGGCATCGACTTTGTGATGTGCTTAAAAGGATCCTCAACAGAACCCTAGGAAAGAGGGTATTGCCTTTGAGAGGAAACTCAATGCCGATGGAACATAGGCCCCGGAGATCCCAAAACCTCATGGGTTGTCAAAGGGACCTCCAGTTGATCCATCTAACTTATCCGGCTTTACATGAATCTCCTCATTCTTCCGATGAGTCATTTGACTCCAACTATAAATTTCAAAAATCAGAATGGTGAAGTATTTGCTAGATATGTTGGCACTAATGCAGAACGGTTCCCTATGAAGAAAATCGGTTCCCAAGAAGTGCCTTGAAAGTCTTCGTGAATGTCCTCATGACACCACCTGAAGAATAGGAACCCCGATCAAATTCTTCATATGGACCAAATTCTTCATATGGATCCAAGTCCTCATACGGACCAAATTCTCACGTGGATCAAATTCCTCAAAAGGATCAAAGTCCTCATATGATTATCATCGTTAAAACTCGCTTCCAGGTAGAGCTAAGGGCTATGAATATGCATTATTCTTCAAACCAATATGTTCATAAGTCCCAAGAATTTCTCCGCTTATTCATATGCTTACCCTAACCCTCTTATGTGAAACGAAATGGTTTGGCTTTATGCCACCATTCTCATGGTGCTGCAGAGTGATGAACTTTGCCACCCCTTCGATTGGGTGGTGAAGAAAAGAACTAATCTCTTCCGAGGGTCGTTCCCTGCCTTAACGCCCAAGAATTTGCTGGGACCACAAAATTGCCTAAAGGACCAGTTAATCATGATGAAATGAACTTTCATTTCACACGCCCTCATACGCTTATTCAAATACCGATGAAATTATCGATGAACTTGATATCATATTCTTCATCGATGAAGTATATGAGATCGTAAGTTGTACTAATTCATCCGCAGGATGATCAACCCAAAGCCACCGAGTGGGTTCTCGATAGTGGATGTACAAATCACATGACGGTGACAAGAATCTATTGATGGATGCCCTTATCACCCCACATCCAAGCATATCATCTTTTGCCGACAAAGGCAAAAGTCGTATTGGTCTTGGGTTCATTCTAGGACATACACATGGACAAAGTCATGCTTGTTGAGTCCTTAGGATACAACCTCATGTCACCTCAATGCTTTGTGATCTTGATATGGTTGTTATCTTTGGCAAGTATCGTGTTGTGATTATGGAAGCGACAATTCCAAAGTCTTCAAGGCTTTAGGAGAGGAGACTTGTATATTGTTGATTTCTCTAAGACCACAACCACCGGGTGTCTACTTGCAAAAGCTTGTAATTCGGCATGGATCGGCGATTTGGTCACGCAGCATGAGGAATTTGCACCGCTTGAAAGAAGAAGCATGTCATTGGCATTGAAATGTCAAATTCTCAAGGATCACTTGGGAGCCCGTGAAGTGGAAAATGACCAAGGCCAAGCATCCAAAAGACTATCATGACCACTACTCCCCCTTCGAATTGCTTCACATGGACCTCTTGGTCCCAATCATTACCACCGTTAATGATGCATCTCTATATGGCTTTGTTATTGTTGATGATTACCTCAAAATGGGTACACATTGTTACTTAAAAAATCAAGGGAAGTCTTCAAACGATTTTCCTCGAGGGCTTCAACTAACTTTGGGTGAAGATCAAACACATCGAGTGACAATGGAACAGTTCAAGAATTCGGCTTGATGCCTATCTTGATGAACTTGGTATTACTCATGAGTTATCCGCCCTTTATACCTCAAAAAATGGCGCCGGGAGCGCAAGAAAGAACTCTTGTTGAGATGGCTCGACTATGCTTGATGAATACAAAACGCCTAGTCGCTTTTGGATTGATGCAATTGATACCGTGCCACATCATCAAAGAGTATATTTCACAAATTCTTCAAGAAGACGCCATGAACCCTCACCGACAAGAAACCCAATGTGTTATTTCAAAGTCTTCGTGCTAAATGTGGATTAGAGATCCTCATCACAATTCTAAATTTGCACCAAAGCACATGAAGGTTTTATGCTTGGTTACGGAAAGGACTCGACACCTACAGAGTCTTCAACATCGCTTTCACAAGATTGTTGACATCAGATGGCGGTTCGATGAAACTAATGGCTCGAAAGAGAGCACCTACCTTTTGTGTTAGATGAACCAGACCGAGGATTCTATCAAGTTCAAGGCAACCGAGGATGTCATTCCATCAAGAATTGTCAAAATTTTCCCGCGAAGAACGCCGATGATGCACCCAAGATAATGTCAAGACAATGGTGCCGAGGAAAATGATCAAATTCCTCGACGACAACCAGCTCATCCTCCGGCAAAAGAAGTGCAAGGGAGAAGATCATCGATGACATTGAAGCGCCGTCCTCTCACACGCCAAAAGCTTCACATTTATCTAACTTTGTGGGCACTATGCTTTGTCTCTATCACGAGCCCACTAAGGTAGATGAAGTTTGAGCCGGAGGGATTCAGGCCATGCAAGAAGAATTACATCACCGAGCTCCAATGTCCGAACCGTCAAACGCCCAATCCTCGCAAGCATAATATCATTGGCACAAAGTGGATCTACCGCAACAAGCAAGATGAAATGGTCTTGTGGTAAGGAATAAGGACACGTAGCTCAATACACAAGTTGAAGGAATTGATTTTTGAAACTTTTGCACTGTTTAGACTTGAGGCTATTCGATATTACTTGCTTATGCTAATCATCATGATATTACTTATATCAAATGGATGAAAAGTGCATTCTCAATGGTAAGCTTGAGGAAGAAGTATATGTTGCTCAACCCCTGTGTTTTGAAGATCCAAAGAATCCCACAAAGTCTTCGACTTAATAAGGCCTCTATGGTCTCAAGCAAGCTGTTGGTTATTAGCCGAGAGATGTCACGGCCATGTTTGCATGATTCCCAAACCCATAGGGTCTACACACTTAAGGTTCAAGGATGCTAGAGTTGTTATGGGAATTATTATGCGTTACCGAATGTTGTTCTGAGTCCCGATGAGATCTCTGATGCCACGAGGAGTTCCGAATGGTCCGGAGATAAATATTTATATACGGAAGTCCTTATTTGGTCACCGAAGTGTTCGGGGTTTATCGGTATTGTACCGACCACCGGGGTTCCGGGGTCCACCGGAGGGTCCACTCACTCGAGGGCCCTATGGGCTGAATACGGTAACCAGCCCCAGGTGGGCTGGGCACCAAACCCCCTAGGGCTCATGCACCTAGGGTTTAGGGAAACCCTAAAGGGGCGCCTTGGCTAGCAAGCCACCCCTGGCTGCCGCCTCCAGATCCATCAGGGGCCGGGCCTCTCCCTGCCCCTATAAATAGAGGGAGGGAGGCTGCCAACCTTCCGGGCAGCCTCTCCCTCCCCAACACCTCCTCCTCCTCCGTAGTGCTTGGCGGCCCGCCGAGAACTCGCAAGCTCCACCACCACTGGCCGGTTGCCGAGCTCTTCCCAACTTCTCCTTTCCCTTGCTGGATCAAGAAGGCGGAGACGCCCCGGCTGCACGGTGTTGAACACAGAGGCGCTCGTTGTTTGACGCTAGATCGGAATCAACCGCGATCTGAATCATCGCGAGTAACGACTCCTTCATCCACGCTTTGTAACGCTTCGCCGCGATCTTCAAGGGTATGAAGATGCACCCCATCTCTCGCTGCTAGTCTCTCCATAGATTGATCTTGGTGATGCGAGAAATTTTTAATTTCGCAACGATCCCCAACAAAGGCATCATGATCTAGGTCTATGCGTAGTTTCTATGCACGGAGTGGAACACAAGTTGTTGTGGGCATCGATTTTGTCAATTTACTTGCCGATTAGTCTTATCTTGATTCGGTGGCATCATGGGATGAAGCCCGACCGACCTTACACGCACGCTACGCGGAGACAGTGTTCCACCGATCGATGCACTAGTTGCATAAGGTGGCTAGCGGTAGTCGGATCGGATTTGATGAAAAGGGTCCTTATGAAGGGTAAATAGAAATTGGCATATCACGCTGTGTTTTTGGCGAGGTAAGAAACGCTCTTGCTAGAAACTTATAGCCATAAAAACTTGCAACAACAATTAGAGGACGCCTAACTTGTTCTTGCAAGATATGTCGTGGTGATGATATGGCCAAAAGGATGTGATGAATGATATTTTTGATGTATGAGATTGATCATGTTTTGTAATAGGAATCACGACTTGCATGTCGATGAGTATGACAATCGGCAGGAGCCATAGTTGTCTTAATTTATTGTATGACCTGCATGTCATTGAAAACGCCATGTAATTACTTTACATTATTTCTAAACATTAGCCTTAGTAGTAGAAGCAGTAATCAAACATTAGCCTTAGTAGTAGAAGTAACAGTTGGCAAGACAACTTCATGAAGACACGATGATGGAGATCATGGTGTCGCATGCCGTGACAATGATGATCATGGCACCTCGAATATGGAGATCAAAAGGAGAAAATGATATTGGCCATATCAAGTCACTATTTGATTGCATGTGATGTTTATCATGTTTCTACATCTTGAACGATGGTAGCTTAAATAAGATGATCCTCGCTATAATTTCAAGAAAGTGTTCTAATCGCACGCCATGGAAGGTTCGTTGTTTCAAGCACCACGTGATGATCGGTGATAGATTCTAACGCTCGAATATAATGTGTAAGCCAGATTTACACATGCAAAAACACTTAGGTTGACTTGAAGAGCCTAGCATGTACGGACATGGCCTCAGAATACAAGAGACCCGAAGGTCAACATGAGTCATGTAGTAGATACGATCAACATGGAGATGTTCACTGCTGATGAATAGTCCATCTCACGTGATGATCGTGACACGCCTAGTCGATTCGGATCATGTATCACTTAGATGACTAGAGGGATGTCTATCTGAGTGGAGTTCATTAAATAATTTGATTAGATGAACTTAATTGTCATGAACTTAGTCTAAATATCTTTACAATATGTCTTGTAGAACAAATGGCCCACGCTAATGTTTCCTCAACTTCAACGCATTCCTACAGTAAACCAAGCTGAAAGATTTATGGTAGCAACTATACAGATCGGGTCCAGAATTGAGGATCATCCTCATAGCTGCCAAGAAAGCATATGTCCTTGAAGCACCGCTAGGTGAAGCGCCCATTTTCCCAAAGAACTCCTCGACATTATGAACGCCGGGCAGTCACAGCAGAGGATGGTTACTCCTGTTCAAAAGATGCTTTATGCTTAGAACCAGGGCTCCAAAAGCGCTTTTGAGCAACACTTGAGCATATGAGATGTTCCAAGAGCCGAAAATGGTTTTCCAAGCTCATGCCCGTCAAGAGATATGAAGTCTCCACAAGTTATACAAATGAAGATGGAGGAGAATAGATTTGTCACGAGCACATACTAAATGTTCAAGGTACAACCGCTTGTCTCACCGGGAGTTAATCTCCGGATGACGCACTGCTGATGTAATCCTTCCGCCCCACCTAGCTACAAGAGCTTTGTGATGAATTTCAATATGTAGGGATGGAGAAACCATTCTTAGGGTATATTCAATGCTGAAATCAGCGGAGGTGGAGATCAAAAGGAACATCAAGTGTTGATGGTCAATAAAACCACTAGTTTCAAGAAAGGCAAGGGTAAGAAGAACTTCAAGAAGGACAGCAAGGAGTTGCCACCCGTAAGTCAGCTTGTCGGAAGAAGCCAAATCATGGACCCAAGCTCGAGGCCGAGTGCTTTATTGCAAGGGAAACGGTCAACGGAAGCGGAACTGCCCCAAGAACTTAGCGTTAGAAGGTCGGCAATACCAAAGGTATATATGATATACATGTTATTGATGTGTACCACAAAGACTTAGTAGCTCCCGGTATTTGATACCGTGCGTTGCTCATATTTGTAACTCAAACAGGAGCTGAATAAGCGGAGATCGGCGTATGACGAGGTGACGATGCACGCCGAATGGTTCCAAGGTCGATGTGATCACCGCCGGACGCTACTCTACATTTACCTCACGGGATTAGTTTTAAACCTCAATAATTGTTATTTAGTTCCAGCTTTGAGCATGAACATTGTATCCGGATCTCGCTTATCGCGAGATGGCTACTCATTTAACTGAGAATAATGGTTGTCATATTTATATGAGATATGTTTTATGGTCATGCCTCGCTGGTCAATGGTTTATTCTTATTGAATCTCTAACATGATCTTACAGATATTCATAGTGTGAATGCCAAAAGATGTAAGGTTGATAATGATAGTCCCACATACTTGTGGCAATCGCCACTTGGTCACATTGGTATCAAACACATGAAGAAACTCCATACATGGACTTTGGAGTCTCTTGATTATGAATCATTTGACACGCATGTAACCATGCCTCATGGGCAAATGACCAAGACTCCTCCCGAATAATGGAGCGAAGCAACCAACTTATTGGAAATCATACATACCGATGTGTGCTGTCCAATGAGCGCTTGAGGCTCAGGGTCGTTATCGCTATGTTCTCACCTCATCGGATGACTTAAGTAGATATGGGTATGTCTTAATGAAACACAAGTCCGAGAACTTTGAAACGCTCAAGGAATTTCAGAGTGAGGTTGAGAATCAACGTGACAGGAAAATAAAGTTCTACGATCGATCGTGGAGGGAATATTTGAGTCACGAATTTGGCATGCACTTAAGGAAATGTGGAATCATTTCACAACTCACACCGCCTCGAACACCTTCAGTAAGGGTGTGTCCGAACGCTGTAATCGTATCTCTTGGACATGGTGCGATCTATGATGTCTCTTGTCAACCTACCGCTTATCATTTTGTGGTTATGCTTAGAGACTGCCGCGATTCACTTTAAATAGGGTCTACCAAACCGCTGAGACGACACCGTATGAATTGTGGTTTGGGAAGAAACCTAGCTGTCGCTTTTGAAAGTTTGGGGATGCGATGCTTATGTCAAGAAACTTCAACCTGGAAAGCTCCAACCAAAATCAAAAAATGCTTCTTCATAGGGTACCCTAAGGAAACTATAGGGTATACCTTCTACCTTAGATCCCGGCAAGGTCTTGTTGCTAAGAATGGATGCTTCTAGAGAAAGAGTTTCCCTGAAAGAAGTAAGTGGAGGAAAGTACAACTTGATGAGGTATTGCCTCTGAACCGGAGAGTAGCACACCTCAGAAGATGTTTCATGGTGCCCCATTCGACACAGAGGAAGTTAATGATGATGATCATGAAACTTCGGATTGCTACATCAACTTCGTAGGGTCCACAAGGACACTTTCCGCACTGCAGTGGTATGGCAACCCTGTCGTGGAAATCATGTTGCTAGACAATGGTGAACCTTCTAACTATGAAGAAGCGATGGCGGCCCGGATTCGGCTAATTTGCTAGAAGCCATGAAACCAGATAGGATCCATGTATGAAAACGCGCATGTAATTTGACCGACTGGCCGATGATCACGAGCCATAGAAAATAAATGGATCTTTAAGAAGAAGATGACGCGGATGGTAATGTGACCATCCATAAGGCTCGGCTTGTCGCTAAGGGTTATCGACAAGTTCAAGGGGTTGACTACGATGAGACCTTCTCACCAGAGCGGTCGAAGCCCGTCCAATCATGTTAGAAATTGCCGATTCTATGATTATGAGATATGGCAAATGGACGCCAAAACGCATTCCCTAATGGTTTTAAGGAAGAATTGTATGTGATGCAGCTGGAAGGTTTTGTTTCGATCCTAAGAATTTCGACAAGGTATGCAAGCTCCAGCCAATCTATGGACGGTGCAAGCATCTCGAGTTGGAACATTCGCTTTGATGAGATGATCAAATGTTGGATTTACAAAGACTTATGGAGAAGCCTCGTGTTTACAAGAAAATGAGTGGGAGCTATGTTGCATTTCATATTATATGTGGATGACATACTATTGATGGGAAATGATATAGAATTCTTGAAAGCATAAAGGCCTACTTGAATAAGTGTTTTTCAATGAAGGACCTTGGAGAAGTTACATATTAGGCATCAAGATCTCTAGAGATAGATCGAGACGCCTCATTGGTATTTCACAGCACATACGCTGACAAGATATTGAAGAAGTTCAATATGGATCAGTCCAAGAAGGGTTCTTGCCTGTATTGCAAGGTGTGAGATTGATTACGCTCAATGCCCCACCACTGCGTAAGATAGAGAAAAGATGATCGTCATCCCCATGCCTCAGCCATAGGGTCTATTATGTATAACATGCCGTACTGCACTGATGTGAACCTTGCCCTAAGTTTCAAGGTGAAGGTACCAAAGTAATCCCGGCATGGAACACTAGATAGCGGTCAAGAATATCCTCACACTGAAAAGGACTAAGGATATGTTTCTCATTTATGGAGGTGACGAAGAGCCTGTCAGAAGGGTTACGCCGATGCTAGCTTCGACACAGATCTGGATGACCAAGTCGCAGATCGATACGTATATTTTGAATGGTGGGCAATAGCCGGTGCGCCAGCAAAGGCCGTATGGATCATATGAAGCGGAGGACAAGGGCAAGGCTACTGCCGATCGATGAAGGCATTCGCCCATTGATGGACAATACAGCAAAGATCCTACTCCACCAATGATGACTCGCCACACATGACTCGCCGCAAATACCTCACCAAGCAAAGTCCTCAAGCTATCGCACCTGTGGTGATGACGATCGTGAGTTACTCCTCGCCTTCATCAAGGTTGATCGCAATCATAAATGGGTCAAGCGTCAGCTTGGTCTAATTCTTCACAACATGACCTCAACACACAATGCAAGGAAGAAAACCACTACCTCCATGAAACCTTCAAACGCACTGGCTGTTCTTTCACATGTCTACAAGGAAGAACTCGACGACAATGGGACTCAAGGAAGAATTTGACTGGTCTGCACTCTCCTCCAAGAAATACAAGAAGGTCAAAGTTCCTTCCTTGGTGGCTAGCTCCTATTCTTCATCACGATAATCGATGAAAATGAAGACTTGGACGACACCGCTGCAGGTCCTACTACAACCGACTCCTAACAACGCCAAGCGCCCTTCTTCAACTTGAAATTCTTCAGAGCGTTAGTCCTCGCCGATCCTTTGGTCATTCGATGACAAAGGGGAGAAATTTGAGTTAGTCTTCGCCGGTCTATTTTATTGCCCATACAACAATTTATTTTTTAAGTTACAACTCGCTCTTCTCCAAACTTTTATTGATCGAGTTGTAATCTTAAACCCGATGGTGCTTTGATACTTTTGATGCACTATGCTCTGCACTATGCTCGATTCTCTTGAGCTTCTTGAGCTCGATACTTTTGATGCTATTTTGCATGCTTGTTCCTCATTAATGTTATCGCACGCATGCTGAATTACATCAAGCACCATATTTCATCATGCATTTCAAATTCTTCATATTATATGTCAAATGCGTATGAATTACAAGATATAGGGGAGATCTCCATGATTCAACTCTTCAAATGTGCATTGCCTCAAAAGCAAATTCTCACTATGCACATCTTCGTGGGGAGTTCTTCTATATCTTGCAATCAAATTCCTCATTATCAGTATTTACACTTCATATGTTTATCCCTGAAAACTTAACTATATTGTCATCAATCACCAAAAGGGGAGATTGTAAGTGCATCTAGTGCCCCTTAGTGATTTTGGTGTATTGAAGACTTATAGGTTAAGGAACTAATGCGCTTGGAGTGTACACAGTTCTATAAGTCTATGAGGAGTTTGATATTTACAGAAAGTCGATTCTCTAAAAATGAAGTTCTTCGATCAAGACTTTGATATTCAAGACTTCTCAAGACTTTGAAAGTGAAGAAATTGGTGTGACCTTGAAGACTTGGTATTCATTTGAGGAACATGAAGTGAAGACTTTTGTTTTCATAGTTTCATTTTCTTTCTTGAGTCATAGGAAACACCGACGTTAAAGGGGGTCGAGGAAATACTAAGGAAAAATTTCCATGTGATGCTCAACTCAAAATCCTACACCTACCAATCCCTTCGAGTGAAGCCTTTGAAATCTCATACGTCACAATAATTTCTTCAAAGGATGAGACGAAGTTCTTCCGTCACGAGGAATTTGTTCTGACCGAGGAGTTAGGAATTCGCCAGGCATGGATTGCCTACACAAGAGGAACATGATAGCCCCGAGGAATTTGAGAGTCAAATTTCCAACTGCTACTGTTGCCGCCCCTGTCCCAAAATATCTTATCCACCTAACGGTCATATCATTGAAGGCATTTATGTCTTATCATGTCGGGTTGTTCCCTAGGCTATAAATAGTCATTTCACAACCACTAGCTGGTTGGCTGCTCCAGAGAACTTGACACTTGTCATTTGAGAGCAACCCATCCTCCGAGGACTTTGAGCGAAAATCATCAAGTGAGGAAAACCCAAAACCAAACCCTCATAAACCCAAAGTGATTGAGCATCATCAAGAAATTGATCCTCGTGGATCCGACGCTTGTTACCTTTGAAGATTGTGCTTCTTCCAGACGGTTAGGCGCCATGGTCTAGAGCATCCAAGAGGAATTGTGGATCACCGAGTGACCAAGTCTGGAAGGTTTGGAAGTCGTCAAGACTTACCACGAGTGATTGGACGAGGTCTGTGTGACCTTAGTTCAAGGAGAATACGGTGAGGACTTGGTGTCCCGAAAGGCGTGTTTCAAGGATCGGGTGTCCGGACGTGTGTCCTAGTTTAAATACTCAGCCGCCCAACTGCATGCATAACCCAGAGACAGCAGTTGGAAATGGTCTACCAAATCATTGTCTTCACCAACCTAATCTGGTTCTATTTCCTCAACCCTTTCATTTCCTCATTATCGTTGAGTGTTTGTTCATATCTGTTTGAAGATTTTGATCAAGACTTTCTCAATTTCCCGCTCAATTTCTTCAAATTGCTTGTCTTCATCTTGTGTTATCCTGATTACGCTTTTTGTACTGTATAGTCTTCATTTCATCATGATGACCATGCGTATTCTGTTATGCTTACTTCAGTACTTATTCCGTCAAGTAAAGTTCTTCGCTAAGGAATTTCCTCACCGCAAATTCCTCAAGAAGAATTCATAAAATCGCTTATTCACCCCCTCTAGTCGATATAACGCACTTTCAACGCTAGTAATCGCATAAGTTCACAAAGTGGCCGGAGGTGGAGGCGTGAGGAAGGTCACACTACCATCCGCAAGTTCTTCAAGGACTAGTGTGCCGCTTTACGCATCTAACAGGTTATCACCACAACGCACACTTCATAAGCCGCACCTTCATGCAATATACCCAAGACCCTAAGAAGAGAAGTCTGCTTTCGCTGCTTTCACCCGCCAAGCAATGGTCAAGCCGAGAGGGCAAATGCTGAAGTATCAAGGAGAGGATTAAGGACCAAGACTTTGATGCTGCACAAGAGTGGAAGGCACTCGATTCATGAGTTGCCCATGTTCTTTGTCGATCAGACGACGCCAATCGAGCCACCGCCAAACACCTTTTGCCCTAGTATACGGGCGTAAGCGCTTCTCCCATCGAACTCATATACGGGTCACCTCGAGCTTGCTTATGACGAAGCTTGAGCAAGAGCAATCATGCAAGATGACGCATGCTCCTGAGGAAGATCGCTCTTCGGGCGGCTGTGAGAGCATGATGCAAAGAAGCCTTGCGCCGCTACCATAGCCGCAAGGTTCATGCCCAAGCCTGAAGAAGGCAACCTTGTCCTTCGGCTACACGCTCAATCGCCAAGAATTCCAATGTTGACGCCAAAGTGGAAGGCCCTATCGGGTAATACGAGTCACCGTGCCCGCATAGTCCGCTCGAGATCAAGATGACGCTCGGTGAGAAACTCCTCGAACATTGAGCATCTTCGCAAGTTTTACTCAGAAGCGCGGGCTTGCCGTGCCCCCGCAAGCCACCTTGTACAAGCATTGCCGATGATGCATGTAACCCTTTGTACAAAGCCGCGCAAATTCTCGAGCATAGATAAATGAAGCGCCGGCGCCCCTAAGTTATAGCATGCGTACAGGTCGAGTCTCGCCCTTGGTTAGGTTGATAGTGCTTAGCGTGCTAACCCCTCAGCTTAGAGGTCGAAAAAGGCCTCATTGTCGTTTTGTCTTCCTTGTCTCGCAGGACTTCGATATCCTTGCCGGATCACTTGAGGACTTAAAAGAGAAGAGTTGCCGGGCTGCAAGTGCAAAGATTCACCCACGGCAAATCAGAGTTGCCGGGCTACAGCCGATAAGTTCTTCATCCCTTATCATGCATTCCCTTATGGACTGAGTATGTGAAACCTCGCCCGGAAGCTACCGCGGCTCCCTAAAACCAGGGCCCTAGGGCTCGCTCTCGACCAGGTTTGGTCAGAAGTTACGGCAAAGAAAAGGAAGAAACGAGGGGCCTAAACCCACATCATCCTGCCTCCGCCAAAAGCGTGAGAAAGGTCGAGTTATGGGAAGAAGACTACAGGCCTGCTGTCGGGCAAGGAAATGTTATCTTGAGGATATCAAGGATTTACCTTGTCGTGGGTTCTACTCAAGAAACAAATGAACCGCAAGCATCCTTCTTCATTAAAAACATTCCACTCGTACAGCCCATGGGGAATGAAAACATGAATGATGGGATTACCAGCTTTTAATTGCCAAGGCCCAAAGGCTTACAAACAAAAAGAGATAAGGTGCTCACCCCTTTCTTGTCCCTCTCCTCGTGAGGCAGGTCAAGGAGGCTAAGAGGGCAAAAGGGCGCTTAGGCGAGCTAACAAGTGGTAGGAGACACCAAGAGAACATATCGGGTGGTCAGCCCAGGCTGGATGGTGATGGCGACGGAAGGGAGCTCAAGACGAGGCAGCATGATCGCCAAGACGCTTGAGGCGCCGGTGCTCACAGATTCGATTTGACGGCCTTGTCCGACGCCTCTTCCTCTCGCAGCCTCCCAACACCAGCCGCCAAGGAGACGACTCCTTGAAGTTCAGAAGACGGGACACGATGATGGGGTCGCCAGTGCCGACGGAGCGGCTCGACACCTAGTCGACCTGGCCATCCCGCCGCCTGCTACCCTCGCTGCTGTTGCCGCTGTCCTCGCCACTCACGCCAGGAGGAGTCTTCACATCAAGAGCTTCCACGCAGCACCTTGCCCGAGTCCCGGCACCAAGACCTTGACGGAGAGGAGGCCGCCTTCTTACCTTGAAATGGAGAGTGAGCCCCAAGCTGTGGATATGAGCGAACGCCTTCCACCTCGACTAAGATACATCACTTGAGGGATCGAAAGTCGACGCGAACTCGCTGCATCGCTGATCCAACAGCCCTCATGTGCAACCGAATGACTCAAGCGGATCCAGCTCCATCTCGCCATGAATGGAGTCGGGAGACGAAGGCGATGGCGAGGCGCCGGCGCGAGCCTGGGCCAAGAACTCGAAGGGTCATCTCACATGGCCCCCATGGGGAGGAACCGGCGAGGCGGATCGGGCGCTGGCCGCCTCTGCTCCTCTTCCCGAAGCGCCTGCCCGCCCCACGCCTCGCTTCTCCCCTTTCCCTCATGGCTCATGAACAGGTGCAGGAGAAGGAAGGACGCGCTGTCGAGCAAGCACCCTTGCCGCCACCGCTGAAGGGCTGGATCTCTCTCCATGGCGGATGGAGGGGGAGCGGTCAAGGAAGGAGAAGATGGAAGAGTGCGAAGTCGCTCTCCCCCCGCCTCTTTATAAAGGAACGGGTGGGGCCTGCTGCCCCGCCGCCAATCAAGACGCATATGCAGGGAATCGGACCAACCCGCTGCCCTGCCCGCGGCGGCCCGGTTCCCGCTCCACCATTCGCCACCCCAAGCGATGAGAACCACGGCAGGCATGCGGGACCGAGGCGAGTGGGTGAGGCGACCTCCCCACCCCTGATCGGGGAGTGGACGCCGAAGACCATGCCCCGCCCTGTTTCAAGAATGGGCCGCGCCTCCATGCCTCCCTCCGCTTATGTGGAAGGCGCGAATCCCTTTTACTACGACGGATTTATGCGCCAGAGCTCAGCCCCGCCATGCCGGCCCACGTTTACGCACGCCCACGCCGAGCCACGCAGGAGGTATGGGAAGCACAAGGTGCTAAGAGACTTACCGGGTAAAAACCACCTACCGTTCACAAGACCATTTTTGGCCTAGCCTAACGACGCCGACATCGCTTACGGTGGCCTGTGCCCGGGGTTCTGCCGTGTACAAAAGAGGGTACACTTTTTCTATCCCTATAACTGCACGGGCATTCGAGCTACTTGACACCACCGACCGAAAGCAAGGTAAGGAGGTGAGCTAAGGTAAGGCGAAGCTCGAAGGAGCAGAATAACGCCAAGACTAAGACACAAAGAGCAAGGGGACGAAAGAACTCCCCTAAGCAAGATCCTGCTTGGGGGGCGGTTTTAGCAAACCCAAGAAGACCCTTTGCCGCGGGCAACTCGTCCAACACCTACGAGCGAGTCACCTTGAGTCCATCGCCCCATGTGGCAAGGATTCAGAGACATCCCTGCAGGCATGCATCTTTGTGAAGACATTCAAGATCGATACACACTAAAGAAGATGACGACTTTGGCGGGATCCCAGCCAAGGAGGACCACAAGGCCCCGCAAGAGCCTTGCCGTGGATGACAGCAGCGCCACGGCAAGACTTCACGGGGCCCCTGAAGACCCTTTGTCGGGCCACGACGAGGCCTCGCCAAGAACACCAGAGGGCCACCATCTGCCCACGCCCATCAAACCTTCTTCGCCATTCGCATGCAGTCCGACCAAACCAGTTGGGCAGGCACTGCGTGGCATGCAAGCGGATCTTCAGGAGACCCACCCCGTGCCACTCAACCGCCTACCCGCCACATGGCACCACAGCACCGCCCAGGCGCGTGTCAACACGAAAGGAGCGGACGACGAGACGGGCTCTCCCGCCCGATAAAGCAAGGATTATAGCAAGACGCATTAAATGCGCCTTTGTCATGTAATGCGAGGATAAAATCGCATCAGAGCATCCTTTCAACCTCCTGTGCCACTGTGGCAACCCTTTCCTTATAAAAGGAGGCCCGAGGCTACTCAGAGGAGGATTCGCTTTTTGAGCTCCTCACGCCCATAGCTAGTTCAAGAACATGTATAACAAACCACCAAAGCAAGAGTAGGGTTTACGATCCTCGCGCCCTAACCTCGATAAGGAGACCGTGTGCTATCTCTTTGATCCGCTTCTTCTCACCTAATTCGCGGCTCTCAAGAACCGTAGTAGGGATTCTTCAGATCCCATAGGTGTCGCCCCGCACCGACACCATGATTTTGATGATTGCTCTTTAAACTTGCACCCTATGGATTCCATTATTAAGAAACCTATGGAAGAATTAATGATGTTCTTATTGTTGCAAATAGGAATTATGTGCCCGTGACATTTTATCGTTTTGATATAGATTGCAACCTTCTCGCCCTATTATTCTTGGTAGACCTTTCCTTAGAACGATTAGCAATTATTGATATGAAGGAAGGAATATTAGATTCCAATTTCCATTAAAGAAAGGCATGGAACACTTCCTTAGGAAGAAAATAAAATTACCATATGAATCTATTATGAGAGCCACTTATGGATTGCTCTACCAAAGATGACAATACCTAGATCTATCCTTGCTTTTATGCCTAGCTAGAGGCGTTAAACGATAGCGCTTGTTGGGAGGCAACCCAATTTCATTTTTAGTTTTTTTGGTTTTTTGCTTCTGTCTAGGAATAAATATTTGATCTAGCCTATGGTTAGATGTGTTTTTATGTTATAATTAGTGTTTGTGCCAAGTTAAACCTATAGGATCTTCTTGGATGATAGTTATTTGATCTTGCAGAAATTTCCAGAAACTTTCTGTTCACGAATAATTGTTAAAATCACCATAACGTGATAAAATATTGATTCCAATTGCTGCTAATCAATAAACAAATTATCAAGGTCTTCCTATTTTGGCTGATTTTTTGGAGTTCCAGAAGTTTGCGTTAGTTACAGATTACTACAGACTGTTCTGTTTTTGACAGATTCTGTTTTCCGTGTTGTTTGCTTATTTTGATGATATATGGCTAGTAAAATAGTTTATAAACCATAGAGAAGTTGGAATACAGTAGGTTTAACAAAAATATAAATAAAGAATGAGTTCATTACAGTACCTTGAAGTGGTCTTTGTTTTCGCTAACGGAGCACACTAGATTTTCTGCTGAGTTTTGTGTTGTGAAGTTTTCAAGTTTTGGGTGAAAGATTTGATGGATTATGGAACAAGGAGTGGCAAGAGCCTGTTTGGGATTCCCATGGTACCCCAAGATAATATAAGGACAGCAAAAATCCAAAGCTTGGGGATGCCCCTTGGCATCCCTCTTTCGCTACTTCCCTCATGTAACTTTACTTGAGCTATATTTTTATTCACCACATGATATGTGTTTTGCTTGGAGCGCCTTGTATGATTTGAGTCTTTGATTTTTATTTTACCACAATCATCCTTGCTTTACAGACCTTTTGAGAGAGACACATGATTCGAAATTATTAGAATACTCTATGTGCTTCACTTATATCTTTTGAGTTATATTGTTTTGCTCTAGTGCTTCACTTATATCTTTTAAAGCACGGTGGTGGATTTGTTTTATAGAAACTATTGATCTCTCATGCTTCACTTAGATTATTTTGAGAGTCTTAAATAGGATGGTAATTTGCTTAAATAATCCTAATATGCTAGGTATTCAAGATTTGTAAAACTTTATGAGTGTGTTGAATACTAAGAGAAGTTTGATGCTTGATGATTGTTTTGAGATATGGAGTAGTAATATTAAAGTTGTGCTATTTGAGAAGTTGTGAATTTGAGAAATACTTGTGTTGAAGTTTGCAAGTCCCGTAGCATGCACGTATGGTAAACTTATGTAACAAATTTGAAACATGAGGTGTTCTTTGATTGTCCTCCTTATCGCTGGCTCGAGGACGAGCGATGGTCTTTTCCTACCAATCTATCCCCTAGGAGCATGCGGTAATGCTTGGTTTTTGATGACTTGTAGATTTTTGCAATAAGTGTGTGAGTTCTTATGACTATCGTCTGCCACATCGCCTCTAACCAAGGACTGGAGGACCACAGATCCTCGCCTGGCCAGGACCGCTGGGCTCGAGGAGGCCTCCACATCTGCGTAGTATCGGCGAAGCAGCCAGCTGATGCTCCAGAACTCCTCAAGCACGACGATCGGTCACTTTCACGCCACGCACGCCGGGGCCAGATCCGCGGCCCATCTTCTCCAAAGACCAGCTTTATGCTGGGATCCAAGCTCCACTCGGGACCAGTCGCGGAGCTCACGGCGCGGTCCGTGGGTAGGATCAGCTAAGGGTGGATGCGCCCAGATCCACCAAGACCCACTTGCTCCTCAAGCCCTCAATCCGCTCCTGGGTTTGAATGGCGATGGTCTGGCCAGAGCGCATTTAAGTCACAGACGCTGGAGGCGGAACCACGGGAGGTTCGAGGAGAAATAGTGGCGCAGCAAGGCCATCGAGGGCTTCACCCCAACATGGGCCTACAATAGTAGGCGAAGATTGCCGAGGAAGGACGGAGTTGGGATGGAGGTGCAGAGCTTGAATGTTGTAGTGACGGAGGACTAGAGAAGAAGAACTCTAAAAGGGAGGCACCAGACCGCAATGACGGTGGCTGACGAAGAACGGTAGAAGGTACTCTACCTCGGGCGGAAGAGCCGCCTTGAACGCCTGTTCGCTGACGCCGCCCGCCATCCGGCCGACTGTATAGGCTCGCCTCGACACATTTGGCGGTCTAGGCAGAGAGTACCAAGCTCGGCCGGGCTTATGCAGGCGCCATGACGGGTTAGGGCATCGGCGGAGTGGATCTCAAGATTGGAAGCAGAGAGAGAGGTGCAAGAAAGGGATCTGAGCAGCAATCGGAGAAAGTAAAGGAGGCAAGGAAGATGCCGCCTGCTAACAACTCACACGGTTGCGAGGCGCGACGCGTCCAATCAACCGCCACGCGGCGCCTAAGGTCACAGGCTGTTAGGGGCTCGTGACGCTGCGACTTGCCCTTTCGCCTTTGCTCAGCCAAGTTCGGGCGCACTCAGGCCCGGGCTACTATCGGGCGCTCGGGAACAGGGGTCCTCAGACTTGCCTTCGCGCTCATGGGCGTGGCTCAAGGAGGCCCAGACGCCCATCTTCATCAACGCAGCTCAAGACCTCGCAGGGGCCAGATTGCGGGGGGATTTACAAGTAGATTCTCGTGCACGCCCACAGCTGGCTCATGAGGAGGCGGAGAGTTCAGGCAGGGTACCGCGAGGTGCCCATGACGCAAGCCATGACGCACTAAGGGCGCTTGCCGGGCGCCAGCTCGCCAGTTGTCCTCCTTTCCTCTTTGCAAAGGGAGCAAGCGAGGCTAGAGCATCAAGAAGGCATCCGTTGCGGTGCAACAAGACAAGACCAGCCCAACGGCTGGAAGGGAGTCATTGTGGAGCCCAAGCAAAGGCCATCACCAGAGCCTTTGGCAAAGCGAGACCAACTTTAGTTAGGATAAGTGTACCCATGTTCCCCTTCAAATGGCTAATTGTTGGCGCCTCTTCCCGCCAATATTTGGGAAGAGGCCCAGGCCTCGCCATAAATAGGGGTAGCCACACCAGAGAGAAGAAAAAGGGACGAAGGACTAGGGAGAGAGCATTCGAATCCAGAGAGAGAGAGAACCCTGCTCCTCAAGCTAGAGCGACGGGCACCACCTAGCAGTTCATCGCATCGCCAAGAATGACCTCACGAGGCTGTTCTCCCTTGTATTGTTCCTCATCAGCCCAAGAGGCAATCCACCACACCACACACCGGAGTAGGGTATTACACCACACCGTGGTCCAACCAAGATAAACCTCGTCTCTTGTGCTGTTCCGCTTAGTAGTTTAGGTCCCATGATTCAACGGCGCGAGACGGAGGAGGGTCTCTCCGACTGCCGCACCCTGTTCGAACTCAAGGGTCCGCCGAACCCAAATCGACAACGGGTATCTCCAAAGAGTCTGCTGGTTGGTACTAATCGGGATCGGATTTTTCACTCCGCGGTGACGAGAGGTATCTCCGCCCACTCAAGAGGGACATCATAATGAGCTCATGTGACCAAGGAGTTGATCACGGATGATGTTACGAATGAGTAAAGAGACTTGCCGTAACGATTGAACAAGGTATACACATACCGACAATCAAATCTCGGCAAGTATCATACCAGAGACAAAGGAATTGTGTACGGATTGATTGAATCCCCAACATCGTGGTTCATCCGATGAGATCATCGCGGAACATGTGGGAGCCATCATGAGTATCCAGATCCCGCTGTTGGTTATTAGCCGAGAGATGTCACGGCCATGTTTGCATGATTCCCAAACCCATAGGGTCTACACACTTAAGGTTCAAGGATGCTAGAGTTGTTATGGGAATTATTATGCGTTACCGAATGTTGTTCTGAGTCCCGATGAGATCTCTGATGCCACGAGGAGTTCCGAATGGTCCGGAGATAAATATTTATATACGGAAGTCCTTATTTGGTCACCGAAGTGTTCGGGGTTTATCGGTATTGTACCGACCACCGGGGTTCCGGGGTCCACCGGAGGGTCCACTCACTCGAGGGCCCTATGGGCTGAATACGGTAACCAGCCCCAGGTGGGCTGGGCACCAAACCCCCTAGGGCTCATGCACCTAGGGTTTAGGGAAACCCTAAAGGGGCGCCTTGGCTAGCAAGCCACCCCTGGCTGCCGCCTCCAGATCCATCAGGGGCCGGGCCTCTCCCTGCCCCTATAAATAGAGGGAGGGAGGCTGCCAACCTTCCGGGCAGCCTCTCCCTCCCCAACACCTCCTCCTCCTCCGTAGTGCTTGGCGGCCCGCCGAGAACTCGCAAGCTCCACCACCACTGGCCGGTTGCCGAGCTCTTCCCAACTTCTCCTTTCCCTTGCTGGATCAAGAAGGCGGAGACGCCCCGGCTGCACGGTGTTGAACACAGAGGCGCTCGTTGTTTGACGCTAGATCGGAATCAACCGCGATCTGAATCATCGCGAGTAACGACTCCTTCATCCACGCTTTGTAACGCTTCGCCGCGATCTTCAAGGGTATGAAGATGCACCCCATCTCTCGCTGCTAGTCTCTCCATAGATTGATCTTGGTGATGCGAGAAATTTTTAATTTCGCAACGATCCCCAACAAAGGCATCATGATCTAGGTCTATGCGTAGTTTCTATGCACGGAGTGGAACACAAGTTGTTGTGGGCATCGATTTTGTCAATTTACTTGCCGATTAGTCTTATCTTGATTCGGTGGCATCATGGGATGAAGCCCGACCGACCTTACACGCACGCTACGCGGAGACAGTGTTCCACCGATCGATGCACTAGTTGCATAAGGTGGCTAGCGGTAGTCGGATCGGATTTGATGAAAAGGGTCCTTATGAAGGGTAAATAGAAATTGGCATATCACGCTGTGTTTTTGGCGAGGTAAGAAACGCTCTTGCTAGAAACTTATAGCCATAAAAACTTGCAACAACAATTAGAGGACGCCTAACTTGTTCTTGCAAGATATGTCGTGGTGATGATATGGCCAAAAGGATGTGATGAATGATATTTTTGATGTATGAGATTGATCATGTTTTGTAATAGGAATCACGACTTGCATGTCGATGAGTATGACAATCGGCAGGAGCCATAGTTGTCTTAATTTATTGTATGACCTGCATGTCATTGAAAACGCCATGTAATTACTTTACATTATTTCTAAACATTAGCCTTAGTAGTAGAAGCAGTAATCAAACATTAGCCTTAGTAGTAGAAGTAACAGTTGGCAAGACAACTTCATGAAGACACGATGATGGAGATCATGGTGTCGCATGCCGTGACAATGATGATCATGGCACCTCGAATATGGAGATCAAAAGGAGAAAATGATATTGGCCATATCAAGTCACTATTTGATTGCATGTGATGTTTATCATGTTTCTACATCTTGAACGATGGTAGCTTAAATAAGATGATCCTCGCTATAATTTCAAGAAAGTGTTCTAATCGCACGCCATGGAAGGTTCGTTGTTTCAAGCACCACGTGATGATCGGTGATAGATTCTAACGCTCGAATATAATGTGTAAGCCAGATTTACACATGCAAAAACACTTAGGTTGACTTGAAGAGCCTAGCATGTACGGACATGGCCTCAGAATACAAGAGACCCGAAGGTCAACATGAGTCATGTAGTAGATACGATCAACATGGAGATGTTCACTGCTGATGAATAGTCCATCTCACGTGATGATCGTGACACGCCTAGTCGATTCGGATCATGTATCACTTAGATGACTAGAGGGATGTCTATCTGAGTGGAGTTCATTAAATAATTTGATTAGATGAACTTAATTGTCATGAACTTAGTCTAAATATCTTTACAATATGTCTTGTAGAACAAATGGCCCACGCTAATGTTTCCTCAACTTCAACGCATTCCTACAGTAAACCAAGCTGAAAGATTTATGGTAGCAACTATACAGATCGGGTCCAGAATTGAGGATCATCCTCATAGCTGCCAAGAAAGCATATGTCCTTGAAGCACCGCTAGGTGAAGCGCCCATTTTCCCAAAGAACTCCTCGACATTATGAACGCCGGGCAGTCACAGCAGAGGATGGTTACTCCTGTTCAAAAGATGCTTTATGCTTAGAACCAGGGCTCCAAAAGCGCTTTTGAGCAACACTTGAGCATATGAGATGTTCCAAGAGCCGAAAATGGTTTTCCAAGCTCATGCCCGTCAAGAGATATGAAGTCTCCACAAGTTATACAAATGAAGATGGAGGAGAATAGATTTGTCACGAGCACATACTAAATGTTCAAGGTACAACCGCTTGTCTCACCGGGAGTTAATCTCCGGATGACGCACTGCTGATGTAATCCTTCCGCCCCACCTAGCTACAAGAGCTTTGTGATGAATTTCAATATGTAGGGATGGAGAAACCATTCTTAGGGTATATTCAATGCTGAAATCAGCGGAGGTGGAGATCAAAAGGAACATCAAGTGTTGATGGTCAATAAAACCACTAGTTTCAAGAAAGGCAAGGGTAAGAAGAACTTCAAGAAGGACAGCAAGGAGTTGCCACCCGTAAGTCAGCTTGTCGGAAGAAGCCAAATCATGGACCCAAGCTCGAGGCCGAGTGCTTTATTGCAAGGGAAACGGTCAACGGAAGCGGAACTGCCCCAAGAACTTAGCGTTAGAAGGTCGGCAATACCAAAGGTATATATGATATACATGTTATTGATGTGTACCACAAAGACTTAGTAGCTCCCGGTATTTGATACCGTGCGTTGCTCATATTTGTAACTCAAACAGGAGCTGAATAAGCGGAGATCGGCGTATGACGAGGTGACGATGCACGCCGAATGGTTCCAAGGTCGATGTGATCACCGCCGGACGCTACTCTACATTTACCTCACGGGATTAGTTTTAAACCTCAATAATTGTTATTTAGTTCCAGCTTTGAGCATGAACATTGTATCCGGATCTCGCTTATCGCGAGATGGCTACTCATTTAACTGAGAATAATGGTTGTCATATTTATATGAGATATGTTTTATGGTCATGCCTCGCTGGTCAATGGTTTATTCTTATTGAATCTCTAACATGATCTTACAGATATTCATAGTGTGAATGCCAAAAGATGTAAGGTTGATAATGATAGTCCCACATACTTGTGGCAATCGCCACTTGGTCACATTGGTATCAAACACATGAAGAAACTCCATACATGGACTTTGGAGTCTCTTGATTATGAATCATTTGACACGCATGTAACCATGCCTCATGGGCAAATGACCAAGACTCCTCCCGAATAATGGAGCGAAGCAACCAACTTATTGGAAATCATACATACCGATGTGTGCTGTCCAATGAGCGCTTGAGGCTCAGGGTCGTTATCGCTATGTTCTCACCTCATCGGATGACTTAAGTAGATATGGGTATGTCTTAATGAAACACAAGTCCGAGAACTTTGAAACGCTCAAGGAATTTCAGAGTGAGGTTGAGAATCAACGTGACAGGAAAATAAAGTTCTACGATCGATCGTGGAGGGAATATTTGAGTCACGAATTTGGCATGCACTTAAGGAAATGTGGAATCATTTCACAACTCACACCGCCTCGAACACCTTCAGTAAGGGTGTGTCCGAACGCTGTAATCGTATCTCTTGGACATGGTGCGATCTATGATGTCTCTTGTCAACCTACCGCTTATCATTTTGTGGTTATGCTTAGAGACTGCCGCGATTCACTTTAAATAGGGTCTACCAAACCGCTGAGACGACACCGTATGAATTGTGGTTTGGGAAGAAACCTAGCTGTCGCTTTTGAAAGTTTGGGGATGCGATGCTTATGTCAAGAAACTTCAACCTGGAAAGCTCCAACCAAAATCAAAAAATGCTTCTTCATAGGGTACCCTAAGGAAACTATAGGGTATACCTTCTACCTTAGATCCCGGCAAGGTCTTGTTGCTAAGAATGGATGCTTCTAGAGAAAGAGTTTCCCTGAAAGAAGTAAGTGGAGGAAAGTACAACTTGATGAGGTATTGCCTCTGAACCGGAGAGTAGCACACCTCAGAAGATGTTTCATGGTGCCCCATTCGACACAGAGGAAGTTAATGATGATGATCATGAAACTTCGGATTGCTACATCAACTTCGTAGGGTCCACAAGGACACTTTCCGCACTGCAGTGGTATGGCAACCCTGTCGTGGAAATCATGTTGCTAGACAATGGTGAACCTTCTAACTATGAAGAAGCGATGGCGGCCCGGATTCGGCTAATTTGCTAGAAGCCATGAAACCAGATAGGATCCATGTATGAAAACGCGCATGTAATTTGACCGACTGGCCGATGATCACGAGCCATAGAAAATAAATGGATCTTTAAGAAGAAGATGACGCGGATGGTAATGTGACCATCCATAAGGCTCGGCTTGTCGCTAAGGGTTATCGACAAGTTCAAGGGGTTGACTACGATGAGACCTTCTCACCAGAGCGGTCGAAGCCCGTCCAATCATGTTAGAAATTGCCGATTCTATGATTATGAGATATGGCAAATGGACGCCAAAACGCATTCCCTAATGGTTTTAAGGAAGAATTGTATGTGATGCAGCTGGAAGGTTTTGTTTCGATCCTAAGAATTTCGACAAGGTATGCAAGCTCCAGCCAATCTATGGACGGTGCAAGCATCTCGAGTTGGAACATTCGCTTTGATGTATGCCTCACCACAGTGAAGAGGCTGGTGTTGAGGAAATTGAAGATGAAGATGTGGATATAGGGTGCACCACACCTGTGATGAATGATGACTTTGGGAAAGTCAAGATCCCAATACTCCTCTCTTCACCCCGCCCAACAGATTCCTCGCCCTCGCACCAACAGCTCAAATGGACTCAAGAAACTCAACCCACTTGCTCTGGCATGAAGAAATTCCAGCCACTAGTGCCGATGAACCTGTCATCTGCTGATCCTCGACTTCACTGTTGAGGAACAAGAAATTCCTCACCAAGAACCTCGAGCTCGCGATTCTTGAGGTGGTGATGCAACTCACCGACACCCTCCGCCCAAGCAAAAGAATCCGTTCTCAAGCAAACAAAAGTTCAAGGCTGAAGATTTCTTTGCCGAGCACGTATTCTTCACTAACTATAATCCATATTATTCTGCTCGCATAAGGAAGAGGCGCTTACGACTGCCACCAAGCCAATTTCTATTCCTCGCTGCTCTTCAACAAAGACAAAGTCTTCGATCATGCTCATATTCCTCATGTGGACATGGAGTCTCGCCAGCTTTGAGCCGCTCGGTGTTCTTCACGATGCAGACTTCAATTTCTGCACCGATATCTGTGGATGGAATGAAGAACTCATTCTTCAATTTTATGCCACGCTGCACATCACCGGAGACGCTCAAGACGTGAACTCATGGGTATTAGACCGATGTCCGAAAATACTACTACAAGGCACCAAAGAATCAATTGCTTCGCTCTACCACTCAGCCTCCACTTGATGGTGCTCGTTGTATCTACAACGAACCGAACTTTCAAATCACTATATGCAAGTGCCGATGAAGCCTTTGAAGCCAAGGCAGGCCCTAAGAACCAAATTCCTCAAGGAATTATTGTATGTGCCTCGATCTGTCTATCGGATTCGACGAAGACAATGAGTCCCATCAAAGGCCACGACTCAAATGATGAAGAAGTCGCTGGCATCATGAAGAATATGCTTTCAACATCATCCATGGCGCTCCCCGCCAACTTCCATGATTTCTTCATGAAGACTCGCAAACATTGCTATGTCACCATTTGAGCTGAAGCCTTATGCGCGCATTGGATAATGAGATTCATCAGACAAGGTCTTCACTCAATTACAAGGCTGATACTCAACCACTGCAGCTACTTGCCCCGATTGAAGTCCTCAAATGGACATTTACCTCACCGATGACAAGGGCAAGGCTACTGCTGTGATCGATGAAGGCATTCGTCCATTGATGGACAGTTTAAAGCAGCATCCTACTCCACCAATGATGACTCGCCACACATGACTCTGCCAAGAAATACCTCGGTCCAAGCAAAGTCCTCAAGCTATCAAGACCTGTGGTGATGATCGATCGTGAGTTACCTCGCCTTCATCGAAGGTTGATCGCAATCATAAATGGGTCAAGCGCCGCTTTGGTTCAATTCTTCACAACATGACCTCAACACACAATGCAAAGAAGAAAACCACTACTACCTCCATGAAACCTTCAAACGCACTGGTTGTTCTTTCACATGTCTAAAGTATGGAAGAACCGACGACATGGGACTCAAGGAAGAATTTGACTGGTCTGCACCTCCTCCAAGAAATACAAGAAGGTCAAAGTTCCTTCCTTGGTGGCTAGCTCCTATTCTTCATCACGCCGAATCGATGAAAATGAAGACTTGGACGACACCGCTGCAGGTCCTACTACAACAACCGACCCCAACAACGTCAAGGCGCCCTTCTTCAACTTGAAATTCTTCAAGAGCGTTAGTCCTCGCCGATCCTTTTGGTCATTCGATGACAAAGGGGAGAAATTTGAGTTAGTCTTCAAGCGGGTCTATTTTATTGCCCATATACAATAATTTATTTTCTTAAGTTACAACTCGCTCTTCTCCAAACTTTTATTGATCGAGTTGTAATCTTAAACCCGATGGTGCTTTGATACTTTTGATGCACTATGCTCTTGCACTATGCTCGATTCTCTTGAGCTTCTTGAGCTCGATACTCTTGATGTTATTTTGCATTCTTGTTCCTCATTAATGTTATCGCACGCATGCTGAATTACATCAAGCACCATATTGCATCATGCATTTCAAATTCTTCATATTATATGTCAAATGCGTATGAATTACAAGATATAGGGGAGATCTCCAAGATTCAACTCTTCAAATGTGCATTGCCTCAAAAGCAAATTCCTCACTATGCACATCTTCGGGGAGTTCTTCTATATCTTGCAATCAAATTCCTCATTATCAGTATTTACACTTCATATGTTTATCCTCGTTGAAAACTTAACCTATATTGTCATCAATCACCAAAAGGGGAGATTGTAAGTGCATCTAGTGCCCCTTAGTGATTTTGGTGTATTGAAGACTTATAGGTTAAGGAACTAATGCGCTTTGTGAGTGTACACAGTCTATAAGTCTATGAGGAGTTTGATATTTACAGAGAAAGTCGACTTCTAAAAATAAAGTTCTTCGATCAAGACTTTGATATTCTCAAGACTTTCAAGACTTTGAAAGTGAAGAAATTGGTGTGACCTTGAAGACTTGGTATTCATTTGAGGAACATGAAGCGTGAAGACTTTTGTTTTCATAGTTTCGCTTTTATCTTTCTTGAGTCATAGGAAACACTGATCGTTAAAGGGGTCGAGGAAATACTAAGGAAAAATTTCCATGTGATGCTCAACTCAAAATCCTACACCTACCAATCCTTCGAGTGAAGCCTTTGAAATCTCATACAGCTCAGTCAATTTCTTCAAAGGATGAGACGAAGTTCTTCCGGTCACGAGGAATTTGTTCGACCGAGGAGTTAGGAATTCGCCAAAGGCGGATTGCCTACACAAAGGAGGAACATGATAGCCCCGAGGAAATTGAGAGTCAAATTTCAACCGCTGTGTCTGCTTGCCACCTGTCCCAAAATATCTTATCCACCTAACGGTCATATCATTGAAGGGCATTTATGTCTTATCATGTCGGGCTGTTCCCTAGGCTATAAATAGCCGCCTCTACAACCACTAGCTGGTTGGCTGCTCAGAGAACTTGACACTTGTCATTTGAGAGCAACCCATCCTCCGAGGACTTTGAGCGAAAATCATCAAGTGAGGAAAACCCCAAAACCAAACCCCATAAACCCAAAGTGATTGAGCATCATCAAGAAATTGATCTCGTGTGATCCGACGCTTGTTACCTTTGAAGATTGTGCTTCTTCCAGCGGTTAGGCGCCATGGTCTAGAGCATCCAAGAGGAATTGTGGATCACCGAGTGACCAAGTCTGTGAAGGTTTGAAGTCGCTCAAGACTTACCACGAGTGATTGGACGAGGTCTGTGTGACCTTAGTTAAAGGAGAATACGGTGAGGACTTGGTGTCCCGAGCTGCGTGCTCAAGGGATCGGGTGTCCGGACTGTGTGTCCTCGAGTTTAAATACTCATTGCCCAACCCAGACGCATAACCGAGACAGCAGTTGGAAATGGTCTACCAAATCATTGTCTTCACCAACCTAATCGGTTCTATTTCCTCAACCCTTTCATTTCCTCATTATCGTGTTGAGTGTTTGTTCATATCTGTGTTTGAAGACTTTGATCAAGACTTTCTAAATTTCCTCGCTCAATTTCTTCACCGTTTGTCTTCATCTTGTGTTATCCTGTGATTACGCTTTTTGTACTCTGGCTAGTCTTCATTTCATCATGATGACCATGCGGTATTCTGTTATGCTTACTCGAGTACTTATTCCGCTGCAAGTAGTTCTTCGCTAAGGAATTTCCTCACCGCAAATTCCTCAAGAAGAATTCATAAAATCGCTTATTCACCCCCCTCTAGTCGATATAACGCACTTTCAACGCTGTAATCGACAAGTTCACAAAGTGGCCGGAGGTGGAGGCAAGTGAGGAAGGTCACAGCTCACCATCCGTCAAGTTCTTCAGGACTAGTGTGCCGCTTTACGCATCTAACAGGTTATCACCGACAACGGCACACACTTCACAAGCCGCACCTTCATGCAATATACCCAAGACCTCGGCAGTGTAGAGTCTGCTTTCGCTGCTTTCTCACCCGTGAAGCAATGGTCAAGCCGAGAGGGCAAATGCTGAAGTAATCACGAGGATTAAGGACCAAGACCTTTGACAGCTGCACAAGAGTGGAAGGCACCGGATTCATGAGTTGCCGGCGGTTCTTTGGTCGATCAGGACGACGCCAAATCGAGCCACCGGCCAAACACCTTTTGCCCTAGTATACGGGCCAGAAGCAGTTCTCCCCACTGAACTCATATACGGGTCACCTCGAGTGCTTGCTTATGACGAGCTTGAGCAAGAGCAATCATGGCAAGATGACGCAATGCTCCTTGAGGAAGATCGCCTTTCGGGCGGCCGTGAGAGCAGCATGCTACCAGCAAGCCTTGCGCCGCTACCATAGCCGCAAGGTTCATGCCCAAGCCTTGAAGAAGGCAACCTTGTCCTTCGGCACGCCTCAATCGCCAAGAATTCCAACAAGTTGACGCCAAAGTGGAAGGCCCTTATCGGGTAATACGAGTCACCAGTGCCCGGCGCATCCGCTCGAGACCAAGATGACGCTCCGTGAGAAACTCACGGAACATTGAGCATCTTCGCAAGTTTTACTCAGAAGGGTGCGGCTTGCCAGTGCCCCCAAGCAAGCCACCTTTTGTACAAGCATTGCCGATGATGCATGTAACCCTTTGTACAAAGCCAGCAGACCCCGAGCATAGATAAATGAAGCGCCGGGCGCCTAAGTTATAGTATGCGTGCTAGGTCGAGTCTCGCCCTTGGTTAGGGTTGATAGTGCTTAGCGGCGGCTAACCCCTAGCTTAGAGGTCGAAAAAGGCCTCATTGTCGTTTTTTGTCTTCCTTGGTTCGCGCAGACTTCAGATATCCTTGCCGGATCACTTGAGGACTAAAAGAGAAGAGTTGCTTGGGCTGCAAGTGTAAAGATTCACCCACGCAAATCAGAGTTGCCGGGCTACAGCTTCATAAGTTCTTCATCCCTTATCATGCATTCCCTTATGGACTCGAGGTATGTGAAACCTCGCTTTTTTCAGCTACCGTGGTCCCTAAAACCCTAGGCCCTAGGGCTCGCTCACAGACCAGGTTTGGTCGAAGTTACGGCAAAGAAAAGGAAGAAACGAGGGGCCTAAACCCACATCATCCTGCCTCCGCCAAAAGCGTGAGAAAGGTCGAGCTTAAGTGGGAAGACGGCAGGCCTGTTGCGGGCAAGGAAATGTTATCTTGAGGATATCAAGGATTTACTCCTTGTCGTGGGTTCTACCCAAGCAAACAAATGAACCGCAAGCATCCTTCTTCATTAAAAACATTCCACTCAGGTACAGCCCATGGGGAATGAAAACATGAATGATGGGATTACCATTTTAAATTCGGCCAAGGCCTAAAGGCTTACAAACTAAAAGAGATAAGGTGCCCAGAACCCCTTTCTTGTCCCTCTCCTCGGGAGGCAGGTCAAGGAGGCGAAGAGGGCAAAAGGGCGCCTAGGCGAGCTACAAGTGGTAGGAGACACCAAGAGAACATATCGGTGGCCGTCCAAAGGCTGGATGGTGATGGCGACGCCGGAAGCAGAGCTCGAAGACGAGGCAGATGATCGCCAAGACGCCGGAGGCGCCGGTGCTCACAGATTCGATTTGACGGCCTTGCCGCACGCCCTCTTCCTCTCTCGCAGCCTCCCAACACCAGCCGCCCAAGGAGACGACCCCGAGAAGTTCAGGAAGACGGTGACACAGATGATGGGGTCGCTGGTGCCTGACGGAGCGGCGCCGACACCTAGTCGGACCCGCCATCCTGCCGCCGCTACCCTCGCTGTTGCTGCCGCTGTCCTCCCTCGCCACTCACGCCCGAGGAGGAGTCTCGCCATCGAAGAGCTCTCCACGCAGCACCTTGCCCGAGTCCCGGCACCAAGACCTTGACGGAGAGGAGGCCGCCCTTCAGCTTGAAATGGAGAGGAGCCCGCCGCCAAGCGGTGGATATGAGCGAACGCCTTCCACCTCGACCAAGATACATCACTTGAGGGATCGGAAAGTCGACGCGAACTGCTGCATCGCTGATCCAACAGCCCTCATGTGCAACCGCAATGACTCAAGGGATCCAGCTCCATCTCGCCGCGAATGGAGTCGGGAGACGAAGGCGATGGCGAGGCGGCGGGCGCAGCCTGGCCAAGAACTGCAAGGGTCATCCCTCACATGGCTCCCCCATGGGGGAGGAACCATCGCGGAGGCGAGATCAAGGCCGCTCGCTTCTCCTTCCCTCGAGCTGCCGCCTCGCCCACGGCTCGCTTCTCCCCTTCCTCATGGGTGGCTCTCGCCACCGCAGTGTGTGAGAAGGAAGGACGCGTTGTCGAGCAGCCACCCTTGCCGCCACCGCTGAAGGGCCAGGATTCCCTCTCTCCATGGCGGATGGAGGGGGAGCGTGTCAAGGAAGGAGAAGATGGAAGAGTGCGAAGTCGTCTCTCCCCCCGCCTTTATAAAGGAACGGGTGGGGCCTGCTGCCCCGCCGCCAATCAAGACGCAGAAGGCGCAGGAACTGACCAACCCGCTGCCCTGCCCGATGGCCCGGTTCCGCCCCACCATTCGCCACCCCAAGCGCATGAGAACCACGTGGGTGCATGCGGACCGAGGCGATGGGTGAGGCGACCTCTCCCCACCCCGTGATCGTGGGGAGTGGACGCCTTGAAGACCATGCCCCGGCCCCGTTCAGTAAATGGGCCGCGCCTCCATGCCTCCCTCCGTTTATGTGGAAGGCGCGAACCGCCCCCTTTTACTACGACGTGACGCATGCGCGCAGAGCTCAGCCCCGCTCATGCCGCCCACGTCACGCACGCCTGCCCACGCCGAGCCACGTGCAGGAGGCATGGGAAGCACAGCAGCGAAGAGACTTACCGCGGTAAAACCACCCGCCTGCTCACAAGACATTTTTTTGGGTTTAGCCTAACGACGCCGACACGCTTTACGTGGGCCCAGGCCGGGGCTCCTGGCCGTGTACAAAAAGAGGGGTACACTTTTTCTATCCCTATAACTGTGCACGGGCAGTCTGAGCCACGGACACCACCGCACTGAGCAAGGTAAGGGAGGTGAGCCAAGGTAAGGCGGAAGCTCGAAAGGAGCAGAACAACGCCAAGACCAAGACCACAAAGAGCAAAGGGGACGAAGCGAACTCCCCCGGCAAGATCCTTGCCGGGGGCGGTTTTAGCAAACCCAGCAAGACCCTTGCCGTGGCAACTCGTCCAACACCTACGGAGCGAGTCACCCTTGAGTCCACTGCCCCCATGTGGCAAGGATTCAGGAGACATCCCCGTGGTGGCATGCAGATCTTTGTGAAGACATTCAAGATCAGATACACACTAAAGAAGATGACGACCCTTGGCGGGATCCCAGCCAAGGAGGACCACAAGGCCCCCGGCAAGAGCCTTGCCAGGGATGACAGCAGGCGCCACGGCAAGACCCCTGCCGGGGCCCCGGCAAGACCCTTGTCGGGGCTACGACGAGGCCCTCGCCAAGAACACCCGTAGGGCCACCATCAGGCCCACGCCCATCAAACCTTCTTCGCCATTCGCATGCAGCTGCCGACCAAACCAGTTGGGCAGGCACCTGCGTGGCGGCAAGCGGATCTTCGTGGAGACCCACCGCTGTGCCACCTCAACTGCCTACCTGCCTACATGGCACCACAGGCACCGCTGGCCAGGGCGCGTGTCAACACGAAAGGGAGCGGCGACGACGAGACCGGCCTCTCCCGCCCCGATAAAGCAGGACACTAAGCAAGACGATTAAATGCGCCTTGTCATGTAATGCGAGGGATAAAATCGCATCATCAGCAGCCTTTCAACCTCCCCGTGTGCCACTGTGGCAACCCTTTCCTTATAAAAGGAGGCCCGAGGCGACCAGGAGGAGGATTCGCTTTTGGAGCTCCTCACGCCCATAGCTAGTTCAAGAACACAGATAAACAAACCACCAAAGCAAGAGTAGGGTTTACGATCCTCGCGTCCTAACCTGGATAAGGAGACCGTGTGCTATCTCTTTGATCCGCTTCTTCTCACGACCCGCGCCCTGCAACCGTAGTAGGGATTCTTAGATCCCATAGGTGTCGCCCCGCACCGACACCATGATTTTGATGATTGCTCTTAAACTTGCACCTTATGGATTCCATTATTAAGAAACCTATGGGAAGAATTAATGATGTTCTTATTGTTGCAAATAGGAATTATGTGCCCGTACATTTTATCGTTTTGATATAGATTGCAATCCTTCTCGTCCTATTATTCTTGGTAGACCTTTCCTTAGAACGATTGGTGCAATTATTGATATGAAGGAAGGGAATATTAGATTCCAATTTCCATTAAAGAAAGGCATGGAACACTTCCTTAGGAAGAAAATAAAATTACCATATGAATCTATTATGAGAGCCACTTATGGATTGCCTACCAAAGATGACAATACCTAGATCTATCCTTGCTTTTATGCCTAGCTAGAGGCGTTAAACGATAGCGCTTGTTGGGAGGCAACCCAATTTCATTTTTAGTTTTTTTTGTTTTTTGCTTCTGTCTAGGAATAAATATTTGATCTAGCCTATGGTTAGATGTGTTTTTATGTTATAATTAGTGTTTGTGCCAAGTTAAACCTATAGGATCTTCTTGGATGATAGTTATTTGATCTTGCAGAAATTTCCAGAAACTTTCTGTTCACGAAAATAATTGTTAAAAATCACCATAACGTGATAAAATATTGATTCCAATTGCTGCTAATCAATAAACAAATTATCAAGGTCTTCCTATTTTGGCTGATTTTTTGGAGTTCCAGAAGTTTGCGTTAGTTACAGATTACTACAGACTGTTCTGTTTTTGACAGATTCTGTTTTCCGTGTGTTGTTTGCTTATTTTGATGAATATATGGCTAGTAAAATAGTTTATAAACCATAGAGAAGTTGGAATACAGTAGGTTTAACAAAAATATAAATAAAGAATGAGTTCATTACAGTACCTTGAAGTGGTCTTTTGTTTTCTTTCGCTAACGGAGCACACGAGATTTTCTGCTGAGTTTTGTGTTGTGAAGTTTTCAAGTTTTGGGTGAAAGATTTGATGGATTATGGAACAAGGAGTGGCAAGAGCCTAAGCTTGGGGATTCCCATGGTACCCCCAAGATAATATAAGGACAGCAAAAATCCAAAGCTTGGGGATGCCCCGGAAGGCATCCCCTCTTTCGTCTACTTCCTGCGGTAACTTTACTTGGAGCTATATTTTTATTCACCACATGATATGTGTTTTGCTTGGAGCGTCTTGTATGATTTGAGTCTTTGATTTTTATTTTACCACAATCATCCTTGCTTTACAGACCTTTTGAGAGAGACACACATGATTCGGAAATTATTAGAATACTCTATGTGCTTCACTTATATCTTTTGAGTTATATTGTTTTGCTCTAGTGCTTCACTTATATCTTTTAAAGCACGGTGGTGGATTTGTTTTATAGAAACTATTGATCTCTCATGCTTCACTTAGATTATTTTGAGAGTCTTAAATAGGATGGTAATTTGCTTAAATAATCCTAATATGCTAGGTATTCAAGATTTGTAAAAACTTCCTTATGAGTGTGTTGAATACTAAGAGAAGTTTGATGCTTGATGATTGTTTTGAGATATGGAGGTAGTAATATTAAAGTTGTGCTATTTGAGTAGTTGTGAATTTGAGAAATACTTGTGTTGAAGTTTGCAAGTCCCGTAGCATGCACGTATGGTAAACTTATGTAACAAATTTGAAACATGAGGTGTTCTTTGATTGTCCTCCTTATCAGTGGCGGTCGAGGACGAGCGATGGTCTTTTCCTACCAATCTATCCCCCTAGGAGCATGCGTGTAATGCTTGGTTTTTGATGACTTGTAGATTTTTGCAATAAGTGTGTGAGTTCTTTATGACTACTGTCTCGCCACATCGCCCCCAACCAAGGACTGGAGGACCGCCGCCAGATCCTCGTCGGCCAGGACCGCGGGGCTCGAGTGAGGCCTCCACATCGGAAGCGAGTACTGATGAAGCAGAGCCAGTTGATGCTCCAGGAACTCCCTCAGCAGCGACGCATCGGTCAGCTTCGCCGCCGCCACGCTGGCCGGCTTCAGATCCGCGTCCATCTTCTCCAAAGACCAGCTTTATGCTGGGATCCAAGCTCCACTCGGGACCAGTCGCGGAGCTCACGGCGTGTCTGTGGGTAGGATCAGCCAAGGGTGGATGCGCCAAGATCCACCAAGACCCACTTGCTCCTCAAGCCTCAATCCGCTCTGTGGGGTTTGAATGGCGATGGCTCCGCCAGATGCGATTTAAGTCACAGACGCTGGAGGCGGAACCACGGGAGGTTCGGAGGGAGAAATAGTGGCGCAGCAAGGCCACCGAGGGCTTCACCCCAACATGGGCCTCACAATAGTAGGCGAAGATTGCCAGAGGAAGGACGGAGTTGGGATGGAGGTGCAGAGCTTGAATGTTGTAGTGACGGAGGACGGAGAAGAAGAACTCAGAAAAGGGAGGCACCAGACCGGCAATGACGGTGCTGACGAAGAACGGGTAGAAGGTACTCCCCCTACCCTCAGGGGCGGAAGAGCCGGCCTTGAACGCCTGCCTGCTGACGCCTGCGCCCGCCATCCGGCGCACTGTAGCAGGCTCGCCCTGACACATTTGGCGGGTCTAAGGCAGAGAGTACCAAGCTCCGGCCGGGCTTGGCGAGGCGCCATGACTGGTTAGGGCACGAATATGGAGTGGATCTCAAGATCTTGGAAGCAGAGAGGAGAGGTGCAAGAAAGGGATCTGAGCAGCAATCGGAGAAAGTAAAGGAGGCAAGGAAGATGCCGCCTGCTAACAACTCACACGGTTGCAGGCGCGACGCGGCCCAATCAACCGCCACGCGGGCGCCCAAGGCCGCAGGCTGTTAGGGCCCGTGACGCTTCGCACTTGCCCTTTCGCCTCTTTGCTCAGCCAAGTTCGGGCGCACTCAGGCCCGGGCTACTATCGGGCGCTTCGGGAACAGGGTCCTCAGACTTGCTCGCTCGCTGCTCAAGGGCGTGGCTCAAGGAGGCCCAAGACGGCCCATCTTCATCAACGCAGCTCAAGACCTCGCGAGGGGCCAGATTGCGGGCGGACGACAAGTAGATTCTCGTGCACGGCCTCGTCAGCTGGCTCATGAGGAGGCGGAGAGTTCAAGGCAGGGTACCTCGCGAGGTGCCCATGACGAAGCCATGACGCACTAAGGGCGTCGGTCGGGCGCCAGCTCACAGAAGTCCTCCTTTCCTCTTTGGTGCAAAGGGAGCAAGCGAGGCGAGAGCATCAAGCAAAGGCATCCGTTGCGGTGCAACAAGACCAAGACCAGCCCAACGGCTGGAAGGGAGTCATTGGGAGCCCAAGCAAAGGCCATCACCAGAGCCTTTGGCAAAGCGAGGACCAACTTTAGTTAGGATAAGTGTACCCGCTGTTCCCTTCAAATGGCTAATTGTTGGCGCCTCTTCCCGCCAATATTTGGGAAGAGGCCCAGGCCTTCGCCTATAAATAGGGGTAGCCACACTCAGAGAGAAGAAAAAGGGACGAAGGACTAGGGAGAGAGCATTCGAATCCAGAGAGAGAGAAACCTGCTCTCAAGCTAGAGCGACGGGCACCACCTAGCAGTTCATCGCACCTGCCAAGAACAGACCTCACGAGGCTGTTCTCCCTTGTATTGTTCCTCATCAGCCCAAGAGGCAATCCACCACACCACACACCGGAGTAGGGTATTACACCACACCGTGGCCCAACCAGATAAACCTCGTGTCTCTTGTGCTGTTCCGCTTAGTAGTTTAGGTCCCAGCGATTCAACGGCGCGAGACGGAGGAGGGTCGGATCTCCGCGCACCCCAAAGTTGTTCGAACCTCAAGGGTCTGCCGAACCCAAATCGGACAACGGGTATCTCCAAAGAGTCTGCTGGGTTGGCACTAATCGACTGGATTTTTCACTCCGTGTGACGGAGAGGTATCTCCGCCCACTCAAGAGGACATCATCATAATGAGCTCAATGTGACCAAGGAGTTGATCACGGATGATGTTACGAATGAGTAAAGAGACTTGCTGGTAACGAGATTGAACAAGGTATACACATACCGACAATCAAATCTCGGCAAGTATCATACCGTAGACAAAGGAATTGTGTACGGGATTGATTGAATCCCCAACATCGTGGTTCATCCGATGAGATCATCGTGGAACATGTGGGAGCCATCATGAGTATCCAGATCCCGCTGTTGGTTATTAGCCGGAGAGATGTCACGGTCATGTTTGCATGATTCCCAAACCCATAGGGTCTACACACTTAAGGTTCAGTGATGCTAGAGTTGTTATGGGAATTATTATGCGGTTACCGAATGTTGTTCGGAGTCCCAGATGAGATCTCGGATGCCACGAGGAGTTCCAGAATGGTCCGGAGATAAATATTTATATACGGGAAGTCCTTATTTGGTCACCGGAAGTGTTCGGGGGTTTATCGGTATTGTACCGGGACCACCGAAGGGGTTCCGGGGGTCCACCGGGAGGGTCCACCTACCCTGGAGGGCCCTATGGGCTGAATACGGTGGGTAACCAGCCCCTAGGTGGGCTGGGCACCAAACCCCCCTAGGGCTCATGCACCTAGGGTTTAGGGGAAACCCTAAAGGGGGCGCCCCCCTTGGCTAGGGGGGCAAGCCACCCCCCTTGGCTGCCGCCCCCCTCCAGATCCATCTAGAGGGGGCCGGGCCCCCTCTCCCTTGCCCCTATAAATAGAGGGGAGGTGGGAGGGCTGCCGAACCCTTCCCCTGGGGCAGCCCTCTCCCTCCCCAACACCTCCTCCTCCTCCGTAGTGCTTGGCGAAGCCCGGCCGGAGAACTGCAAGCTCCACCACCACGCCGTCGTGCTGCCGGAGCTCTTCCCCAACTTCTCCTTTCCCCTTGCTGGATCAAGAAGGCGGAGACGTCCCCGGGCTGCACGTGTGTTGAACACAGAGGCGCCGTTGTTTGACGCTTAGATCGGAATCAACCGCGATCTGAATCACTGCGAGTACGACTCCTTCATCCACGTTCTTGTAACGCTTCCGCGTCGCGATCTTCAAGGGTATGAAGATGCACTCCCATCTCTCTCGTTGCTAGTCTCTCCATAGATTGATCTTGGTGATGCGTAGAAATTTTTTAATTTCTGCAACGATCCCCAACAGTGGCATCATGATCTAGGTCTATGCGTAGTTTCTATGCACGAGTGGAACACAAGTTGTTGTGGGCATCGATTTTGTCAATTTACTTGCCGTACTAGTCTTATCTTGATTCGGTGGCATCATGGGATGAAGCGGCCCGGACCGACCTTACACGTACGCTTACGTGAGACAGGTTCCACCGACTGACATGCACTAGTTGCATAAGGTGGCTAGCGGGTAGTCGGATCGGATTTGATGAAAAGGGTCCTTATGAAGGGTAAATAGAAATTGGCATATCACGTTGTGTTTTTGGCGTAGGTAAGAAACGTTCTTGCTAGAAACTTATAGCAGCCATAAAAAACTTGCAACAACAATTAGAGGACGCCTAACTTGTTCTTGCAGCATATGTCGTGTGATGTGATATGGCCAAAAGGATGTGATGAATGATATTTTTGATGTATGAGATTGATCATGTTCTTGTAATAGGAATCACGACTTGCATGTCGATGAGTATGACAACTGGCAGGAGCCATAGGAGTTGTCTTAATTTATTGTATGACCTGCATGTCATTGAAAACGCCATGTAATTACTTTACATTATTTCTAAACATTAGCCTTAGTAGTAGAAGTAACAGTCAAACATTAGCCTTAGTAGTAGAAGTAACAGTTGGCAAGACAACTTCATGAAGACACGATGATGGAGATCATGGTGTCATGCCGGTGACAATGATGATCATGGCACCCTGAATATGGAGATCAAAAGGAGAAAAATGATATTGGCCATATCAAGTCACTATTTGATTGCATGTGATGTTTATCATGTTTCTACATCTTGAACGATGGTAGCTTAAATAAGATGATCCTCGCTATAATTTCAAGAAAGTGTTCCCCTAATCGTGCACGCCATGAAGGTTCGTTGTTTCAAGCACCACGTGATGATCGGGTGTGATAGATTCTAACGCTCAATATAACAGGTGTAAGCCAGATTTACACATGCAAAAACACTTAGGTTGACTTGAAGAGCCTAGCATGTACGGACATGGCCTCAGAACACAAGAGACCGAAAGGTCTAACATGAGTCATGTAGTAGATACGATCAACATGGAGATGTTCACCGTTGATGAATAGTCCATCTCACGTGATGATCAGACACGGCCTAGTCGATTCGGATCATGTATCACTTAGATGACTAGAGGGATGTCTATCTGAGTGGGAGTTCATTAAATAATTTGATTAGATGAACTTAATTGTCATGAACTTAGTCTAAATATCTTTACAATATGTCTTGTAGAACAAATGGCCCACGCTAATGTTTCCCTCAACTTCAACGCATTCCTACAGAAAACCAAGCTGAAAGACGATGGTAGCAACTATACAGACTGGGTCCGTAACTTGAGGATCATCCTCATAGCTGCCAAGAAAGCATATGTCCTTGAAGCACCGCTAGGTGAAGCGCCCATTTTCCCAGCAACTCCTGACATTATGAACGCCTGGCAGTCGCGTAGTGATGGTTACTCCCTGGTTCAGTGCAGCATGCTTTACAGCTTAGAACCAGGGCTCCAAAAGCGTTTTGAGCAACACGGAGCATATGAGATGTTCCAAGAGCCGAAAATGGTTTTCCAAGCTCATGCCCGGGTCAAGAGATATGAAGTCTCTGACAAGTTATACAGCTGTAAGATGGAGGAGAATAGATTTGTCAGCGAGCACATACTCAAAATGTCTGGGTTGCACAACCGCTTGTCTCAGCTGGGAGTTAATCTCCCGGATGACGCAGTCGTTGACAGAATCCTTCAGTCGCTCCCACCTAGCTACAAGAGCTTTGTGATGAATTTCAATATGTAGGGGATGGAGAAAACCATTCCTTAGGTATATTCAATGCTGAAATCAGCGGAGGTGGAGATCAAAAAGGAACATCAAGTGTTGATGGTCAATAAAACCACTAGTTTCAAGAAAGGCAAGGGTAAGAAGAACTTCAAGAAGGACAGCAAGGGAGTTGCCACACCCGGTAAGTCAGTTGTCGGGAAGAAGCCAAATCATGGACCCAAGCCTGAGGCTGAGTGCTTTATTGCAAGGGAAACGGTCACTGGAAGCGGAACTGCCCCAAGAACTTAGCGTTTAAGAAGGTCGGCAATACCAAAGGTATATATGATATACATGTTATTGATGTGTACCTTACCAGCACTCGTAGTAGCTCCTGGGTATTTGATACCGGTGCGGTTGCTCATATTTGTAACTCAAAACAGGAGCTGCAGAATAAGCGGAGACTGGCGAAGGACGAGGTGACGATGCACGCTGGGAATGGTTCCAAGGTCGATGTGATCACCGTCGGGACGCTACCTCTACATTTACCTACGGGATTAGTTTTAAACCTCAATAATTGTTATTTAGTTCCAGCTTTGAGCATGAACATTGTATCTGGATCTCGTTTAATGCGAGATGGCTACTCATTTAAATCTGAGAATAATGGTTGTCATATTTATATGAGAGATATGTTTTATGGTCATGCCTCGCTGGTCAATGGTTTATTCTTATTGAATCTCGAACATGATCTTACAGATATTCATAGTGTGAATGCCAAAAGATGTAAGGTTGATAATGATAGTCCCACATACTTGTGGTAATCGCCGCCTTTGGTCACATTGGTATCAAACACATGAAGAAACTCCATACAGATGGACTTTTGGAGTCTCTTGATTATGAATCATTTGACACGTCATGAACCATGCCTCATGGGCAAAATGACCAAGACTCCGCTCTCCGGAACAATGGAGCGAGCAACCAACTTATTGGAAATCATACATACTGATGTGTGCTGTCCAATGAGCGTTGAGGCTCGCGGTCGTTATCGTTATGTTCTCACCCTCACTGATGACTTAAGTAGATATGGGTATGTCTACTTAATGAAACACAAGTCTGAGAACTTTGAAACGTTCAAGGAATTTCAGAGTGAGGTTGAGAATCAACGTGACAGGAAAATAAAGTTCTTACGATCAGATCGTGGAGGGGAATATTTGAGTCACGAATTTGGCATGCACTTAAGGAAATGTGGAATCATTTCA
Organism: Aegilops longissima; assembly: GCA_021605205.1. NCBI lineage: Eukaryota > Viridiplantae > Streptophyta > Magnoliopsida > Poales > Poaceae > Aegilops > Aegilops longissima. The sequence continues at coordinate 33,335 of JAHIAM010006174.1, read as the reverse complement.
CAACTCACACCGCCTGGAACACCTCAGCGTAAGGGTGTGTCCGAACGTTGTAATCGTACTCTCTTGGACATGGTGCGATCTATGATGTCTCTTGCCGACCTACCGCTATCATTTTGTGGTTATGCTTTAGAGACTGCCGCATTCACTTTAAATAGGGCTCCGCCGAAATCCGTTGAGACGACACCGTATGAATTGTGGTTTGGGAAGAAACCTAGGCTGTCGTTTTTGAAAGTTTGGGGATGCGATGCTTATGTCAAGAAACTTCAACCTGGAAAGCTCGAACCAAAATCAAAAAAATGCTTCTTCATAGGGTACCCTAAGGAAACTATAGGGTATACCTTCTACCTTAGATCCAAGGCAAGGTCTTTGTTGCTAAGAATGGATGCTTTCTAGAGAAAGAGTTTCTCTCGAAAGAAGTAAGTGGGAGGAAAGTACAACTTGATGAGGTATTGCCTCTTGAACCGGAGAGTAGCACACCTCAGGAAGATGTTTCTGCGGTGCCTGCACCGACTACAGAGGAAGTTAATGATGATGATCATGAAACTTCGGATCAAGTTGCTACTGAACTTCGTAGGTCCACAAGGACACTTTCCGCACCAGAGTGGTATGGCAACCCTGTCGTGGAAATCATGTTGCTAGACAATGGTGAACCTTCTAACTATGAAGAAGCGATGGCGGGCCCGGATTCCGACAATTTGCTAGAAGCCATGAAATCCGAGATAGGATCCATGTATGAAAACGAAGTATGTAATTTGACTGACTTGCCCGATGATCAGCGAGCCATAGAAAATAAATGGATCTTTAAGAAGAAGACAGACGCGGATGGTAATGTGACCATCCATAAGGCTCGGCTTGTCGCTAAGGGTTATCGACAAGTTCAAGGGGTTGACTACGATGAGACCTTCTCACCCGTAGCGAAGCTGAAGCCCGTCCGAATCATGTTAGAAATTGCCGCATTCTATGATTATGAGATATGGCAAATGGACGCCAAAACGGCATTCTGAATGGTTTCTTAAGGAAGAATTGTATGTGATGCAGCTGGAAGGTTTTGTCGATCCTAAGAATTCGACAAGGTATGCAAGCTCCAGCCAATCTATGGACTGGTGCAAGCATCTCGAGTTGGAACATTCGCTTTGATGAGATGATCAAAATGTTTGGATTTACAAAGACTTATGGAGAAGCCTCGTGTTTACAAGAAAATGAGTGGGAGCTATGTTGCATTTCTCATATTATATGTGGATGACATACTATTGATGGGAAATGATATAGAATTCTTGGAAAGCATAAAGGCCTACTTGAATAAGTGTTTTTCAATGAAGGACCTTGGAGAAGCTGCTTACATATTAGGCATCAAGATCTCTAGAGATAGATCGAGACGCCTCATTGGTATTTCACAAAGCACATACGTTGACAAGATATTGAAGAAGTTCAATATGGATCAGTCCAAGAAGGGGTTCTTGCCTGTATTGCAAGGTGTGAGATTGATTACGGCTCAATGCCCGACCACGGCAGAAGATAGAGAAAAGATGACTGTCATCCCCTATGCCTCAGCCATAGGGTCTATTATGTATAACATGCTGTGTACCAGACCTGATGTGAACCTTGCCCTAAGTTTGGCAGGAAGGTACCAAAGTAATCCCGGCATGGAACACTAGACAGCGGTCAAGAATATCCTGAAGTACCTGAAAAGGACTAAGGATATGTTTCTCATTTATGGAGGTGACGAAGAGCTCGTCAGAAGGGTTACGCCGATGCTAGCTTCGACACGATCTGGATGACTCAAGTCGCAGACCGGATACGTGTATATTTTGAATGGTGGGCAGTCAGCTGGTGCAGTTGCAAGCAAAGCGTCGTGGCGGGATCTACATGTGAAGCGGAGTACATGGAAGCCTCGGAGGCAGACATGAAGCAATCTGGGTGAAGGAGTTCATTACCGACCTAGGAGTTATTCGCAATGCGCCGGGTCCGATGACTCTCTTCCGTGACAACACCGAGCTATTTCCCTTGCCAAGGAGCCCAGGTTTCACAAGAAGACCAGGCATATCAAGCTGCCGCTCAACTCCATTCGTGAAAATGTTCAAGATGGAGACATAGATATTTGTAAAGTGCATACGGATCTGAATGTCGCAGATCCGTTGACTAAACCTCTTCCACGAGCAAAACATGATCGACACTAGAACTCTATGGGTGTTCGATTCATCACAATGCCACTAGATTATTGACTCTAGTGCAAGTGGGAGACTGTTGGAAATATGCCCTAGAGGCAATAATAAAATGGTTATTGAGGGAGTCCCGGATTAGGGGGTGTCCGGATAGCCGAACTATCATCTTTGGCCGGACTCCTAGACTATGAAGATACAAGATTGAAGACTTCGTCCCGTGTCCGGATGGGACTTTCCTTGGCGTGGAAGGCAAGCTTGGCGATATGGATATGTAGATCTCCTACCATTGTAACCGACTCAGGTAACCCTAACCCTATTCAAGTGTCTATATAAACCGAAGGGTTTTAGTCCGTAGGATCTAACAACAATCATACCATAGGCTAGCTTCTAGGGTTTAGCCTCCTTGATCTCGTGATAGATCTACTCTTGTACTACCCATATCATCAATATTAATCAAGCAGAGTAGGGTATTACCTCCATCGAGAGGGCCCGAACCTGGTAAAAACATCGTGTCCCTTGTCTCCTATTACCATCCGCTTAGACGCATAGTTCGGGACCCCCTACCGAGATCCGCCGGTTTTGACACCGACATTGGTGCTTTCATTGAGAGTTCCTCCGTCGCCACCTATAGGCCCGATGGCTCCTTCGATCATCGACAACGACGTGGTCCAGTGGTGAGACTTTTCTCCCGGACAGATCTTCGATTCGGGCGGCTTTGCATCGCGGGCCAATTCACTTGGCCATCTGGAGCAGATCGAAAGCTATGCCCCTGGCCATCAGGTCAGATTTGGGAGTTTGAACTACACGGCCGACATCCACGGAGACTTGATCTTCGATGGATTCGAGCCACAGCCAAGTGCGCCACACTGTCTCGATGGGCACGATCTAGCTCGCTGACGAACAAAGGTCCTCGAGGTTACACCAGCCCGCTCCGACCCTTAGCTCGAGCCGACTCCAATCGAGGACGAGTGGTTGACACCGTGATCGGGGCTACGATCTCAATGGTGATTGAGCCGAACTCCATCCTCGTCCTTTGCGAAGACTGTGACTCCAAGGTGCCGGACTCCTCTCCCGACCAACCTCCGCGCCCGCTAATCGAATCCGATTGGGCGCCGGTCATGGAGTTCACTACCAAGGACATCTTTCAGACTCGCCTTTGGCGACATCTTGAATTCACTAAAGTCTCTCTCTTATCGAGAGCCTGGCCGGACTACGGTCGAAGGTTGGGATGCGACGACGAAGAAATTCAACGCCCACCCACCACCCACTTTGTAGCCACTATCGATGATTTAACCGACATGCTCGACTTAGACTCCAAAGACATCGACGGTATGGACGATGATGCCGAGACGACCAAGACCCAGCGCCTCTGTGGCACCGAAGGCCACCTCGTCATATGACATATACATGGTGGACATCCCAAAAGATGGGAATGGCGATGGAACGACGGAGGATGACCCTCCAAGAAACAACCCAAGCGCCGACGCCGTGGCGCCGTTCTAAATCCCGCCACAAGAAAAGCGGTGATTCCGCACGGAGACAATAATACCCTCGACAAAGGTTGAAGACGCACCCTCCAAAGAGGACCCAAAGGCAGAGGAGGAAGAAGCAAGACCGTACGACAGTGTGGCAGAAAGAGAGGTAGAGGACGATAATTATATACCTCCCTCAGAAGATGAGGCAAGCCTCGACGACGACGAATTTGTCGTGCCTGAGGATCCTGCCGAACAGGAGCGTTTCAAACGCAGGCTTATGGCCACGGCAAGCAGCCTCCAGAAAAAGCAGTAGCAGCAGCTTAGAGCTGACCAAGACCTGCTAGCTGACAGATGGACTGAAGTCCTTGCAGCCGAAGAGTATGAACTCGAATGCCCCTCCAAGAGATACCCCAAACGTAGGCTGCTACCCCAATTAGAGGAAGCAACACCCAAACCTACATCACCAGCGCATGATGCGGCTGACCCGCCACACCGTGGTCGCGACAGAGAGGCCTCTAGACCCTCCATTCAAGCCGCACTCCGGCATCGCTCGAAAAGTACCAAGGCACGGGGAAACGCACCAGACCTGCGAGACATATTGGAGGACAAGGCAAGGCAAACAAGATCGATCTACGGATTGCATGGGCGCCCCACGACACGTGACGATAACCGTCATGCCAGATACAGCAACTCCGACCGGGCCGAACACAGTAGACAAAGCTCATATGAGCTACGTCGTGATATAGCCCAATACAGAGGCGCCGCACACCCACTATGCTTCACAGATGAAGTAACTGATCATCAAATCCCTGAGGGCTTCAAACCCGTAAACATCGAATCATACGATGGTACCACAGATCCTGCGGGTCCGGATCGAGGACTATCTCCTCCATATCCACATGGCCCGCGGTGATGATCTATATGCCATCAAATACCTCCCACTCAAGCTTAAAGGACCAGCTCGGCATTGGCTCAACAGCTTGCCAAAGAGAATCAATTGGTTGTTGGGAGGACATGGAAGCCGCATTCCTTGATAACTTCCAGGCACATATGTGCGATCACCGACGCCGATGACCTCAGCCACATAATTCAGCAGCCGAAGAATCGCCGGACAATTACGGACACGGTTCCTAACCAAGAAAAATCAAATCGTTGATCGTCCGGATGCAGAGGCCCTTGTAGCCTTCAAACATAACATCCACGACGAGTGGCTAGCCCGGCACCTAGGACAGGAAAAGCCGAAATCCATGGCAGCCCACACCACACTCATGACCCGCTTTTGTGCGGGAGAGGACGGCTGGCTAGCTCATAGTAACAACTTGACCAAAAACCCTGGTAGTTCAGATGCCAAGGACAACAATGGCAGGTCGCGTCGCAACAAGAACAAGCGCCGCATTAACGGCGATAATGATGAAGATACAACGGTCAATGCCGGATTCAGAGGCTCTAAACCCGGTCAGCGGAAGAAGCCATTCAAAAGAAATACCAGGGCCGTCCAACTTGGACCGAATACTCGATCGCTGCGGCGGATACATGGCACCCCGAAAACTAGCCAACCACACCAACAGGATTGTTGGGTGTTCAAGCAAGCAGGCAAGTTAAGTGCGAACTCAATGACAAGGGGCTTGAGGAGTCCCGGACTAGGGGTGTCCGGATAGCGGACTATCGCCACACGGACTCCAAGACTATGAAGATACAAGATTGAAGACTTCGTCCCGTGTCCGGATGGGACTTTCCTTGGCGTGGAAGGCAAGCTTGGCGTCATGATATGTAGATCTCCTACCATTGTAACCGACTACTGTAATCCTAACCTATCCGGTGTCTATATAAACCGGAGGGTTTTAGTCCGTGAGGACTAACAACAATCATACCATAGGCTAGCTTCTAGGTTTAGCCTCCTTGATCTCGTGGTAGATCTACTCTTGTACTACCCATAACATCAATATTAATCAAGCAGGAGTAGGTTATTACCTCCATCGAGAGGGCCCAACCTGGGTAAAATCATCGTGTCCCTCGTCTCCTGTTACCATCTCGCCTTAGACGCACAGCTTCGGGACCCCCTACCCGAGATCCGCCGGTTTTGACACCGACATTGGTGCTTTCATTGAGAGTTCCTCCGCGTTGCCGCCATCGTAGGATGCCTCATCTCGCCTTTAAAGACGATACCATCGACAAAGAAGCCTTGGCCATCGGGTCGACTCTTCGCTAGGCGGTTTTCTCATGATCGCTAGTTCGGTTGTCGCTACCGACGATGACCTCTCGAGTCATCGAAACCAATCTCCATGTCAGTTCGAACTTGCTGAACAGTTAGATCCGATCGAGCTCTCCTCCATAAACGAGCTGTTGGATCGCGCGCCGCCACGAGTCGCCACAGATTACGACCGGATCGGGCCTAAAACCGATCTGAGAGAGATCAACTCTCCCTGTGCTACCCATCATGTTGCTGCGATAGAGGAGCAATGCGGCGACTCTTCTCCTATCTTAAGGACTAGCTACGTCCGGATTCCCGATCCCTCCATGTCGGATTCCTATGGAGGGACGGATGTCGATCAAGCCACGAACTTAAAGTCAGCGGCGGTCGGACTCATTGGATAGCACTCAAAATCCAAGCTTCCGAGTTCGAAACTTCCGCCCTTGAGTCCTAAATTGACGGGTTCCGGATTTAGTGCCACCCGCCCACCCAAACATTAGCGATCTCTCTCGAATTCGCAAGAGCCCGCCAAACGAGACGTCATTATCGGGCCGATTCCTCCCGGTTATGAACAGGATAAAGGACGCCGAGAGGAGGATGCAATACCAATCTTCTGCAATAATTGCACGGACAAGGGAATCCTAAACGCCATCAGTCATCGGGAAATCACACGCTTTTCTGACTTGGTGACCATCGTACAAAAGTACTGCGCGATGGAGAGCGCCTGGAAAACCGAAAGTAAATTTTGGGACAATCCGGCCCCGAATACATCCCTAGTCCGGAACAAAAGGGTGCATCATTATCAAGCACCTGGGTTGAATACCAAAAAACCAAAACCCCCTAAAGGGTACGGAAGTGTCTTGAGGGTTGGCTAAACGGACCTGCAAAATTCATAGCACGTAGGGCGCCACTCCAACTCATAGCCTCGAGCATGTTGGATACTACGGCAGTGGCCAAAAGTGGCGAAGAGCTTCTAGCTTCGTAACCCCAGCCCAAACAACACCATGACGGTGTTAATAGTCTTGAGACTTTCGCATCAAATAACATGCGAAAACGACAACTCCGCAACCTTGCCGAAGTCTACCAAGTAGCAACAATAAATCCATGGAGGGACACAACTATTACCTTCAATACCAATGACGAACCTAAATTCCGAACTGCCCGGGCACCAGCCTCATTGGTCCTCAGCCCGATAGTAGATGGCTTTCGCCTTACTAAGGTACTCATGGATGGCGGCAGCAGACCAAACCTCATCTATGAGGAAACCCTACGAAAAATGGAAATAGACTGGAACCACATTGAGCGAAGCAGCACAACCTTTAGAAGAATAATCCCCAGCCGGAAGCATGCTACACAGGAAAAATCACGCTGGACGTAGTGTTCGGCTCGCCGGACAATTACATGTCCGAGGAGGTCACATTTCAAGTGGCCCAGTTCAACAACGGATACCATGCTTTATTAGGACGAGAGGCATTCACAATTTTTCAAGCTATACCCCATTATGGGTACATGAAGCTTAAAATGCCCGGTCCCAACGGAATCATCACTCGCTAGTGATCCGAACATAGCACTCACGCCGAAAATAAGACGGCCGCACTAGCCCTCGAGGCACTATCCGAAGCCCTAGCGGCCGAGGAACTCACCGCGATGCTCTCCACGGTGAACAGGGACGATGTGATACTTGATAAAAGATCCAAGTCCACCTCTTTTAAACCAGCGGACGAAATAGTCAAATTCCAAGTCCACCCAACGGACCCTACAAAGACGGCCTCCATTGGGGCACAATTAAACCCTGATGTAGACGCCGCACTATGAGAATTTCTACAAGAAAACTGGGACATCTTTGCCTGGCACCCTTCAGACATGCCAGGAATCCCACGTTAGCTGGCTGAGCACAGCCTAAACATCCTAAAAGGATTCATGCCGGTCAAATAGGCTCTTCGGCGCTTTTCCGAACCCAAGAGACAGGCCATGGGAGAGGAGCTAGCCAAACTTTTGGAGGCCGGATTCATCAGAGATATAAAACATCCAGACTGGCTAGCAAACCTGGTGATGGTACCAAAGAAGGATAAATCCTGGCGCCTATGTGCTGATTTCAAAGACCTTAATAAGGCTTGCCCAAAGTATCCCTTCCCCCTCCCTCGAATTGATCAAATCATTGACGCTACAGCAGGACACGACTCATTGTGCTTCCTCGACGCGTACTCCGGCTACCACCAAATCAAGATGGCAGAGCCGGACCAAGCTGCAACAGCATTCATCACTCCATATGGCCCGCTCGCTTCAACACAATGCCCTTTGGGCTCAAAAACGCCAAGCAACATATCGCCGCATGATTCGTACATGTCCGCAAACCAGATCGGCAAAACAAGGAAGCATATGTAGATGACGTGGTCGTCAAAAGCAAGCACGCCGAAACTCTAGTAGACGACTTGAGGCTCACATTCGACAATCTTCAAAATATGACATCAAGCTCAATCCGAAAAATGCGTCTTGGCGTTCCAGCCGAAAGCTCTGGCTTCATTGTGTCCGTAGAGGAATTGAAGCAAACCCAGCCAAGATTCGAGCTCTGTCACAATTGATATTCCAAAAGACCTCAAACAAATACAAAATTGACGGGATGCGAGGCGGCTCTAAGCCGCTTTATCTCCCGCTTAGGAGAAAAGGCATTACCTCTTTACCGCCTCCTCGCCGACCAACACTTCGAGTGGACGGATGCCACCACGGCCGGACTCGAAGAAATAAAGGCCATTTTGGCAACAAATCCGGTCCTGACCACGCCCAACATGGGCGAACCAATGCTATTATACATCGTCGCAACACATCAAGTTGTCAGCGCGGTGCTCGTTGTCGAACGAGAAACGGACGGACACCGGTTCCCTATTCAAAAACCGGTTTATTATGTGTCCACTGTCCTAACTCCATGCAAGTCCCGGTACCCACACTATCAAAAGATAGCATACGCGGTGTTCATGGCATCCCGGAAGCTGCGACACTACTTTCAAGAGTGTTTGATAACGGTAGCCTCCGAAGTACCTCTTAACGACATTATAAACAACCGCGACGCGACGGGCCGGATTGCTAAATGGGCCATAGAGCTCCTCCCATTCGACATAACTTATAAACCACGATGAGCTATTAAGTCGCAGGTTTTGGCCGACTTCGTGGCGAATGGACCAAGCCGAACTCCCTAAAGAGACGGCGATACTCCAATTGGATCATGCACTTTGACGGCTCCAAAATGTTGGTCGGCACAGGGGCTGGCGTCGTCCCGACGTCCCCAACCGGGGACACGATCCAATCGTCCTTTAGATAATGTATACGGACTCCAACAACGCGGCGAATCTGAGGCCCTCTGCACGGCCTCCGGATGGCGCCTCCATGGGCATTAAACGCCTAGAGGTGCGCAGGGATTCAAACCTAGCAATATCCCAAATAAACGGAGACTTTGACGCCAAAGATCCGAAAATGGCAGCATACCGCAATGCGGTCCTAAAAATGTCAGCACGGTTCGAAGGGCTCGAATTTCATCATATAGCCCGGGATAACAACCAGGCGGCGGATATATTGGCACGCATCGGTGCAAAATGCGATGCCGTCCCACCCAATATCTTTTTGGAACGGCTGTTCAAGCCATCCGTACTATGGGAAGGGGAGTCCGGCAATAACAATCCGGACCCAACCGCACCGCCTGACGCCGAACACTCTGACACAACCGGAGGCTCCGCCCCCGAGATAACACCCTCTGCTCACGAAATAATGGCGGTTATCGCCCCGTGGACGGAACCATTCCTAGCCTACCTAACTAGGCAGGAACTCCCCGAAGACCAAAATGAGGCTCGTTGCATAGTACGGCGCTCTAAAGCCTATAAAGTCCATGAGGGAGAGCTTTATAAGAAAAGCACTACTGGAGTCCTTCAAAGGTACATCTCCAAAGAGGAAGGACGAAACCTCCTGGCTGAAATTCATGCCGGACTGGGTGGGCACCATGCCGCAGCCCGGGCCCTTGTAGGCAAGGCCTCCCGTACAGGATTTTATTGGCCGACGGCCCGGGCAGATGCGCAGGACTTAGTCCAACGATGCGTCGGTTGCCAGCTTTTTGCTAACCAAAGCCACATGCCACCCACCACCCTTAAAACTATACCCATCACCTGGCCGTCATGGGTGCAGGGGCTTGACATGGTTGGACCCCTCAAGGAGGAACCCACAAGCAAAAATACCTATTGGTCATGGTGGATAAATTCACCAAATGGATAGAGGCCAAACCTGTTAAAGCGGCGAATCCGGACCAGTGATAGACTTCATATCGGGGTAGTGCACCGTTACGGTGTCCCCACAGATCATCATCGATAATGGCACCAACTTCATGGCCGATGAGGTCAAATCATGGTGCAAAAACATGGGCATCAAGCTCGATTACGCCTCGCCTATCACCCTCAAACCAGCGGCCAAGTTGAGCGGGCAAATGGTCTAATAATGAGCGGCATTAAACCCGGACTAGTGCGGTCCCTCAAGGAATCTAACACGACCGGGTTGAGGAGCTCGACTCAGACTGGGGCTGCGAACCATGCCGAATCGTACATCGGATTCACACCATTCTTCATGGTGTACGGCGCAGAGGCAGTCTTGCCTGCGACATAATACATGACTCACCTCGAGTGTGCATGTATGAAGAAAGAGAAGCCGAGCTTGATCGGCAGGGACAGTTTGGCGCATTGGAGGAGGAGCGCGGCGTGGCAAAAGCTCGTTCCGCATTCTATCAATAGCAGGCTCGAAGATATCAAAGCGAGGAAATGCGGGCCAAAGCTTATAACGTTGGCGAACTAGTTCTCGCCTGCGGACAAGAAAAAGGACAAACTCAAGCCCAAATGGGAAGGTCCCTTCATCATCGACCAGGTCCTGACCGGCGGAGCATACCGTCTGTGAAATGCATCGGATAACCAACTCGAGCCGAACCCATGGAACGCAGCCCGTCTACGAAGATTCTACGCCTAAGTGCCGGACTCCAAGTTCGTCTCCTTCCTCCGTCCGCATTCTTTATTTTTTGCTTTTTGCTATCTTCTATTTCTCTCCTTCCCTCTTCTTCTTCTCATAGCCTCTAGAGGCTCGCTTGCGCTTTTTCCTTTTTGCACTTGACGCGCTGTTGTCTGCGCCATTACACACAGGGGCTTCTTTAATGAAGCTTATTTATACGGGCTTTCATGCCCAACACATGCGTTAAACTTCCGCATGTACCTTTTATTCACCATTATATGCATCGATATGACTTAAGTTTTGGCCAAGCTGGGTTACCTGGCTCCTGTGCTTACCCCTACGTTCCCGATTGTTCGGCTAGGAGGTAAAGGAGCACCTCTGCGATTATTATTGCCGGTCACCGGATGTGTACCTCGACTGGGTGAAGCCAAAGCTAGCGTTCTTAAGGGAATATTCGGTCGGTGAACTGAAAGATGATTTTAACTATTTACACATCTGCCCCGGATGATTTTACTGCTTTATAGCAGCTTTGACATGCACTTTAGGGCATGCATCCCAAAAAAGGAACCCCTAACGGAACTATTCTCCCGGAAGATGTTTCTTACTACCCATGTAATATAACATAACTAGTTGGGCACTTGTCTGATACAGCAACAATGACCCCCAAGTCTGGTCTCCATGCATACCACGGTTCTTATATAACCACGAAGGTATTCGGACGCACTCCGGACTATTAGGTCCGGAGGTCGAAGAGAAAAGGTCCGCTATGACAAACGATCTACAATCCGGCTAGAAGACATTCTTTCATGTCATATTTTTACATAGTCAACTCGACTCATTGTATTCCTCCTCAATGCCATCTAATAGGCTATCTAATTTACAATCTTACTGGGAATACTTGGCGGCCAATTCTACTTGGCCGTACACTAAGCTTACAGGGATCTCAATCCCATCCGGCCCCACAGGTCTGACCTCGGCCATGTGGTTTGGGTCAGCCTTCGTGTATCGCTTCTTCACCATGGCCCAGGCCTCCCTGGCACCTTGACGGCAGGCCGATATCTTCCATAGCCGGAAGCGCCGCCGTGCTCCTTGAAGCCGCTCCGCCAGCTCCCCAATACCTTCGGGCAGGGAGATAGATGGCCACAAGGCTTGGTCGATGCCTTTCATCACCTGCCAGACTCGTTCGTGCAGCTGACGCAATTCGGGAAGAAGATCACCCGAAGAACTAGGCATCTCCTCCTCAGGAAGATCTGTGAGAAAACCTACAAACATGTTTATGATTAGTAGCCTTGCTCGCCGAACTCTTTTCAAAGTTCGCTCAAGCACTTACTAAAAATGCCACGACGAAGCCGCCGATTTTCCTTTACGGAGTCAGCTAACTGGGCTCGAACGTCCGTTAGTTCCTCACCCAGCTTGGTGTTGGCGTCTTGGAGGTTATTCTTCTCCGCTGCACCTCGTAAGCACACTCTCGCTTGACCTTCAAGCGGCATAAGAGCTGTTGCTTGTCCGATCTAGTCCGGCGCCATCCGCAATGTTTTAAATCGATTTACAGACCCGCCGCACTTCATAAATTATTTATCTTTTTAAGCGTATATTACGGAGGGGTCTCTGTGGCTCCCCAGTGGCGGCTAGTGCGGCCTCAAGTTGGGCCCTGCACTCTTCAAGCTCCGACACAGTCGGGTATTCTTTTCAGAAGATCCTGCATAACAAAATGATCCTTAAATCAGTTATTCTAACTATTTTAAGTCTCGGGGCTCTTGGCATATATAATCATCAAATTTCCTTACCCGTATGTCCTTCACATACTGCTCCGTGGCTCTGGCTAGACCATCTTGAGCGGCACGGAGGTGCGCATCTCCCGAATCAAAGCCATTCAAGGCCTCTTGGGAGAAACATGCGTCACGAAGAACTGTCCGGCGACGCCTATGATTCAAGGCGCTCTCCACCTCGGAGTTTGTGGCGGACAACCTGTCGGCATCCTCTGTCGGAGGAACATCCGACACACATCTCGTGCTCGCTTCGGCCTCCGGACCTGGCTTTGAAGCTTGTCCGACTAAGGTTCGATCGGCAACCTCTCCGGACTCAGTCCGGCGAGCGCTCTTTTTCCTGAAAAGAGCATTAGCGTTAGTACACCTTCCAGGAGTCAATCCTGGGAGTATGGTGACATGCCATACCGTTGCGGCGGATTTTCGATCCGGATCGCACTTCTTTTTAACCGGCGGGGCCGCGCTGCCCTTTGTTGGCCAGCCGCCGCTGTCGGCGTTCTGGGAACGGGGGTCCCCAGACTTGCCTGCCTGCGGCCTGTGGCGTGGCGCAAAGGAGGCCCAGGACGGCCCATCTTCATCAACACAAGCTCAAGACCCTCGCGAGGCAAGCCTCATGGGCGGACGACCAAGAGCTTCCTCGAGCACGGCCTCGTCGGGCTGGCTCACGAGGAAGCGGAGAGTTCAAGCGCGGGTACCTCGCGAGGTGCCCGTGGCGTAAGCCATGACGGCCGAGGGCGCCCGGTCGGCGCTAGCCGCGCAGCGTCCTCCTTTCTCTTTGGTGCAAAGGGGCAAGCGCGAGCAAGGGCATCAAGCAAAGGCATCCGTTTGGTGCAACAAGACCAAGACCAGCCCCAACGGCTGGAATGCAGTCATCATGGAGGCCAAGCAGGCGTCATCACCAGAGCCTTTGGCAGGCGAGGACCAACTTTAGTCAGGATAAGTGTACCCGATGTTCCCCTTCAAAATGGCCAATTGTTGGCGCCCTTCCCGCTCAATATTTGGGAAGAGGCCAAGGGCCTTCGCCTATAAATAGGGGTAGCCACACTCAGAGAGAAGAAAAAGGGACGAAGGACGAGGGGAGAGAGCATTCGGAATCTAGAGAGAGAGAGAAACCCGTTCCTCAAGCTAGAGCGACGGGGCACCACTTAGCAGTTCATCACACCCACCAAGAACAGAGCCTCGCGAGGCTGTTCTTCCCTGTACTGTTCTTCGTCAGCCCAGAGGCAATCCACACACCACAAACTAGAGTAGGGTATTACACCACAACGGTGGCCCGAACTAGTATAAATCTCGCGTCTCTTGTGTTGTTCTTGTTAGTAGTTTAGGTCCCTGCGATTCGGTGAGGAACAAGACGGTGGAGGGTTGGGTCTCCGCGCGCACCCCAGAGTTCGAACCTTAAGGGTCTGCCGGAACCCGTGATCCGACATTTGGCGCGCCAGGTAGGTGTCGCGCGGAATCTGCTTCTTCGTCGCCTCGTTCTTCCCCGACCACCGCCACCATGTCTGACGCTCGTCGGGCTCGCGCCGAGCGCCGAGCCGCCCTCGCTTCCCACGTCGCCCAGACGGCTCCCTTCGGCGGACGTCCTCGTCGTTCCCCGTCATCGGCTGTCAACGCCGCCACCGTTCCGGTGGGGAATGAGCAGCAAGCGTTGTCCCAGCACCCGTCCATGAGGCGGGACGGTCGCACCGCCACGCCTTCGCTCACCCCCGCTGGTTCTTCGTCGAAGCGCTTCTTGCTGCCATGGAGGCCCGAGCTGCACTCGCCAGCGCTAGCGAACTCCTGCGCTACCGCCCGTCGGCAGCGTCACGAAGAATGGCTCGACCGCATTGCCGACCTCGTCCGCGCTGCGGGAGGCGATCCCGCGCCATCCGTTTCGCTGCACCGCACCCCGCCCAAGACGGGTGATGAAGCTCCCGGGGCGCCTCAGCCACCTCCTCCTCAAGACGGCGCCCCAGCCCCAAAGCGCGCGGCCTGGCGGAACCCGCTCCGCCAGCGCCCGGCAGCGGCGGCAGAGAGAGGTGCCAAGAAGTTCCTCGCCCACAAGAAGCTGCCCGGCGCTCCCGCTCCAAGACGTCAAGACCTGTGCTGCCCCAGCAAGCGCACGGGGAGGCCTGCAAGACCAAGCTCTCGCCGTCCGAGGCCCCAGCAAGGCCACGGGCGGGCTGCCGCGCCTTCACCACCGAAGCTGCGCGCGTCGCAGGCCCGCCAAGTTCAAGCCAGACCTGCCCCCACGCTACGACGGCACGGCAGACCCTACGGAGTTCCTCCAGCTCTACGAGTTGGACATCGAGGCTGCCAACGGAGATGAAAAGGTCATGGCGAACTGGTTTCCCATGGTGCTCAAGGACGGAGCCCACACCTGGGCCGAGATGCGCACCCGCTTCATCGCCAACTTCCAAGGTACTCGCGACCGGCCGCCCGCCGTGAGCGACATGCGCAGAATCAAGCAGCAGCCAGGGGAAACCCTGCAAAAGTACATCCAGCTCTTCAAAAACGCGTGCCTCAAGATCCCCAGGGTGACGGAGGAGGCCATCATCTCTGCCTTCTCCGACGGCGTGCGCGACGTCAAGATGAAGGAGGAGCTGGCGATGCATGAAGATCTGTGCACCTCCCTGGAGCTGTTCAACTTGGCGACCAAATGCGCCAGGGCTGAGGAGGGGCACCTCTCCCTCCTCAAGCTGCCTGCCGCGGATCCCGAAGAGAAGAAGTCCAAGGCCAAGGACGTAAAGCACAAGGGGGCTGCCGTATTCGCGGCCGAACCAGACACCAAGCGGGGCAGGGATCAGCCCGAGTCTTCCAAGGGCAGCCGTTACTGCGTGTACCACGACCTCCACACCCACAACACCAATGAATGTCAAGAGCTCCGGGCCATGCGCGAAGGAAGGGTCGGCAGACGCCCTGAGCGCAGCGACCGAGGCTACGGCCGAGGAGGAGGAAGAAATCCAGGACGTTGGGAAGACCGCGGCCCGCGCCAAGGGTGGCGCGACCAACCTCGCGAGGACCGCTGGCAAGACCCACCTCGCGAGGGGGGCTGGAGGGATCAGCCTCGTGAGGACCGCCCGCAAGGGAACGCAGGCCTCCCTCCGCTGCCGCCGCCACCAAGGAGAATCGAAGACCGTCATCAGGACGAGGGGGCCGGGGGCTTCCAGGAAGCGCGCGCGATCGCCTGCATCCTGGGCGGAGCCCAAGCCCCAGCCTCCCCAAGGTCGAGTCCACGCGCCCTCTCATGTGGTCGGCGTGCGCCATCACGTTCAGCTCAGCGGATCAGCTCAAGTGCGCAGCCACAGCTGGAGTTCTCCCAATGCTTTGCTCCCCAATCATCAGCAACGTGCTGGTCACCAAGACCCTCATCGACGGCGGAGCAGGGCTCAACGTCCTGTCCGTGGAGACCTTCAACAATCTTCATGTGCCCTACAACCAGCTTCAGCCAACCAAGCCCTTCTCCGGAGTCACCGACGGCTCCACGGTCCCGATCGGGCAGGTCCGCTTTCCTGTCACCTTCGCGGCCCACGATAACTACCACACCGAGCTCATCGACTTCGACGTCGCCCACATTCGCCTGCCGTACAACGCCATCCTCGGGTACCCAGCGTTGGCCAAGTTCATGGTCTGTGACCCACCATGGCTACAACATCCTCAAGATGCCAGAAGCGGCGGGGTCATCACGGTGCCCCGTGAAGAGAGAGATGCTGATGTGCTCCTTGAGCGAGCTTTTCAGCCGCATCGCTTGGAAGACCAGACCCACAGCGGGGCGCCTCCGAGGCAGCACCCAAGAAGAAGAAGACATCGACCGGCCCGGCTCATCAAGAGACAGCCCCTCGGGGCCCGCGCCCGGCAAGGGGGAGCCTCCTACCATCGCATAGGAAGCGCGGCGCCCTCCTCGAGGGGCTCGGGGCTCTCCTGGAGGGCCACCGACCTCGCCAAGGTCTCGAGGGAGGCGCTTGGGCACCACGTGGGGGCGTGTTTGAAGCACGTTCCCATAGCGTGAGCAAGACCAGGAGAACAGAACCCTCAAGAGTTCATCAGCAATGCCATTCAGAGTTCAGGAGTCAAGGGTCATGAGGGCAGCCGCCGCCACCTGCTGTGGCCCCCATCCAGCGAGGATGGTGGGCTGCGCGTCTGCATCGGCGCACTGGGCTCAACCGAGGCGCATATCAAGAGCGCCTCTGGCCCTCGCGAGTGGGACGTTGTGAGGGCCCGCCCCACAGCTACGTACGCATGAGGACCATCCTGACGCTCAAGAGGTCGGGCATGCCGCAGCCCCTCGGGAGATGGAGGCGGCCCGTGAGGGGCCCCAGGCGCCCCGAGCCTCCCGAGGCCCCTGAGCCTGGGGGCTCGTGAGGATCGGCTCCCCCAGCCCACCGAGTCTGCTACACCAACAACCCTTCATCCCCAACATCACCGGGTGACATCTTTAAGTTTTATTTCCGGCAGGGAGCACCTTCAGGGCCACATTACTCCCGGGCCGCGTGGGTCCGTCCCCGCGGCATGTATCCGTTTTATTTCATGTCCTTAGCTTACCCTGTTGGGGGCGCCCCTCGGGCTGCATCATCCCCAAGCCTGTGACACTCCAAATTTTTTGTTGTTTTTGTTTTCAGCAAAAGCCTTTCTTGGTTTGAAGAAGGTCATTTAAACCCTTCTTAAAAACCTCTCTTCTGAGTTTTCTTCTCAAAAGCATTTCTTGGATTTATTTTCTTCTAAAAAGAAACCTTTTTGGTTTTGGGCTATTCTTTGGTTTTGATCCATCCTTGGGTTTACCATGCCTCTTGTGGTAAATTTCTCCCAAAACCCCTCCTTCCACTTTAGGGCAATCCAAACATTCTGTCCCAACTAGTTAAATCCATTTTAGGATTTTTATCCTTTTGTTTTTCTCCCCAAAACAATTCTGCCATTATTTCTAAGCCTAGATGCTCTATAAAGAAAGTGCCTAATTTCCTTTGAGTTTTGATCTTAAATCAACTCCTCTGGATAGTCCTTAGTACCCACAACCTAGAACCATCAAGATCCACTCTTCCTCTTTTCAAAATTTTCAAAATTCAACCTCTGCAAGTTTGGACCAGATTCATCATTTTTGGTGAAATTCATATCTCCTCTTCCCCAAAAATTCTACCAAAATTCAGGCAGCCCTCAGATGCAATGAGAGACCACCACACCAAAGATCAGCTCAAGAAAAATTTCCCACATGCCAAAATCATTTCGTCGAACACTTGGCCGCCTTTGTTCTCATGCACTTTCGAAAGTTCGAGTTGTAGTGTCGTTTTAAATCGTCAGTGTTGGCACCGATCGCCCGTGCACCTGGCGCTTTGCGACCTCTTTCCTCGCCGAGAGCACCGACGCACGCTTGGGCGGACGCAGCGTCGGTGGCGGTGAGCATCTTAAATGCCGGCAGCCTCTGCGGTTGCAGGGCCACCCGTGGCGGCCAATGGAGCCTGCTCCGGCTCGCAACGCCGTTCTGTGCCGCCCATTGCACCCTAGCCCTCCGCGTGGCCTCATGCATGCCAGCGCACCCCCGCAGCACCGTCGCCGTGGCCCGGCAAGCACAGGGCGCACCCTCTGCCGCCGACGGGCCCGCAGCGCCCCGTTCCGTTGAATCCACCCAGGGCTCCTAATCCAAGCTTGTTTAGCGTCAAAACGGAACCAGTGGAACTCCACGCTGACGCCCCACTCCCTAAACCTCCCCGGACAAGCTCTGCGCCACCGTAACCATCGCCGGAGAAGTCCGTTCATGGCCACCGCCTCGGATCGCCTATAAAAAGGAGCCCCGAGCTCGCTCTCGTGCACACACCACCACTGAACCTCACCAACACCACGCCAAGCTTCTAGGAGGACCTCGAGGAGGTCTCCTCCCCCAACTCCGGCGGCCTCGATCCGCCTCGGCCACCAGCTTGATTCACTGCGGTGAGGCCATCTCCGGCGCCCAAACCTCGTCTGTAGCCTTCTCTTACACCTAGTGCTCTAACCCCCACCTCAATTCGATCCCTGCAGCCCTCCTCGGCGAGATCCATCAACGCCCGAACCACCGTCCGCCGGAGTTGAGACTGCCGTCAACGTGGTGCTCATCGGCGACCAACTCCACCACCCACCGGTGCGGAAGGACACGGTGAGCACGTTGGTAATCTCCGATCCTCCTGCCTCGCCGTAGATCGCCGCCGGCGATCACCGCGGCCCTTGGGTGCCAAATCTCTACTCTCGTTTTCAAACCCGACGGGTGGGTCCTCCCCGTCAGCTTTTTCCTCTTTTTGAATCGTTTTCTGGAAACGCCTTCGGGCAAAATACGTCTTCCCCACTCGGGTGGCGATTTGAGACTCAAGCGTTTTCTTTTTATAAAGAAACCACAGGAAGTTTCGTTTCATTACGAAAGGTCCTGGACTAAACACTAATAACTTTTAAATGAAGAGTATTTTGATTGATTCTTTTTCTGTCCCCTTTGAAATTTTGTCTAGTTTTTTATCAGATTTATTTGAAAAATATTTGGACTAACTTTCTGTACTCCACGGTATTTACGTTAGCGCGTGTATTTTTGTTTACCGTAGATTCCGAAGGAGGTGACGGAACCGCGAACTTTGCCGAGCTAAACCCGACTACTCGAACCAGGCAAGCATGTTTGAACTTTTGATATGATGAGTGTTCGGCAGGTTTGCATTAAGTAGTTTCATGGCATGTTTGTGAGCATACCGATGAAGGTTATTTTCATGCAAAGTTGAGGCAAGTGAGTTCGATAATCCATACGTGTTGGATGTGAATGTGCATGGCCATGTGTTGGCATGAGGATGGGTAAGATGGCAGTGTTGTAGCATGCCGTCTTATGCCATACTATTTGACTTGTGTCAACCCGTATCGTTCGGTTCCCATCCATTTCCTTCCCGTACTACCACATGTTTTCCAAGGGATATGGCTTAGTAAGTTGCAAACCGCTTTCTGGTACACACCAAATGGAGAGGCCGTGATGATGGTTCCATGGCCTGGATTAAAGCCGATCATCCGGTCAGGGGCATGGGTGTTTCGGTTGGGACCGAGAGGGGCACCCTTAGAGCGCCGCGAATATAAATTTGATCCCATGCTATTCGAGATTGTGATCTCCCGTCTCAAAAGTTTTTCTTGGGCGATGTCTAGGGTGATTCCTGGCATTCGTGAGGTAGGATGGGTGTGTCTTGGTTAGCTGTGTTTCTTCCAAATACCATAAACGGAACTAGTCCTTCAGGACTACGGAAAACCGTTGGCTGTGGGTAATTTTAGTACAAACTCTGCAGAGTCATAAATCCTCGAATCATCTTATCCATGTCCAAGTTCACTATATCTTATCCTCGACTAGTGTCGGTTTTGTGATAGATACTCCGTGAATCACATGAGTACTAAGTCCGTTAAATGTTTATTCCTGTGGATGGACTAACCGTTTATATTCATGTGTTGAATATTTATTATGAGTGCTATATCTTTGTGATGAAAGCCCTTTCTGCGATGTCGCTCAGACGTCTGACTGCGGCATCGTTGTTATTTATTTTCATTATAAGCCCTTTCTGTGACGTCGCTCAAACGTCCAACTGCGGCATTGCTGTTATCCATTGTCATTATAAGCCCTTTCTGTGATGTCGCTCAGACGTCCATTCGCGCATTGCTGTTATTGATTCTCATTATAAGCCCTTTGCGATGTCGCTCGGGCGTCCGATCACGGCATTGTTGTTATTTATTTTCATTATAAGCCCTTTCGTGGCGTCGCTCGACGTCCGATCGCTACATTGCTGTTATCCATTCTCATTATAAGCCCTTTACGTGATGTCGCTCGGGGCGTCCGATCGCGGCATTGCTGTTATTGATTCTCATTATAAGCCCTTTACGCGATGTCGCCGACGTCCGATTGCGGCATTTTGTTATTTATTTTCATTATAAGCCCTTTCGATGTCGCTCGACGTCCGATCATGCATTGTTGTTATTTATTTTCATTATAAGCCCTTTCTGTGATGTCGCTCAGACGTCCGACTGCGGCATGCATGTATTTTTATTTCAATATAAGCCCTTTATGAGGTGTCGCTCAGACGCCCGACTGTGGCATGTTTTGCTTATTTATTCACCCCTTCGAGGCGTCGCTTCAGACACCCGATGGGTTTTGAGTTTATCCTTCTTCGGGTTTTCGAGCGGACTACCGCCGATTCCCTTCTTATTTTTATGTTGTTATACTGATTGAGCAATGTTAAAACAAATTAATCATGACTCATTCCTGCATTCATTTGTTATATCTTTTGTCCGAACTGTCTTGCGAGTACTTTCAAAGTACTCACCTGGCTTGTTGATTTGGCGGATCTAACGGCGCGATCTCATGGATGAAGAATTCGATAGCGAGTCCGACGCCTAGAGGAATCCCAGTCAGTCTCGGGCGACCCCTGGATTAGTCATTGTGATATATCCGCTTCCGCTACCCAAATAAATTCATCGAGCCTCACCTCGACGCTCGATGAGCCGCCATCTGCATAGACTTATTAACCACCCGTTGTGTTATTCCACCAACCACTCATAGCTCGAGTCAAGAGTATTTCCACCCCACCCCTTGGGTCATATCCGCCACTATGTATAATTATCGGCATGTTTGTAATAATTGGTTGGGCATCTTCATCCGACCCTCGTAATATTGTAATGCTACCGGCTTATTGTATCAAAGTTTTGTCAACGGTATGAAGGATTTTCCTCATATTGGACTTCATAGGTCGGTTGTTCAATAAATATTTTATTGAAAAACCGGTCGTGACAAGCTTGGTACCAGAGCCAGGCTGACTGTAGGAAGCCACTAGGTGCGATCGCTAATCGGTTATTAGCATAATAGAGCTATTTATTATTTTTACAAATGTAGTCAATTTTGACGACCGGCATAAATTTATGATTTGACTTCTCAGGATTTTTGCCTACCTTTGTAGATGGCCAGCAACGATCATGAGTCGCAGATGTTCGCCAACATGCCCGATGGGTTTGTCAAGCTTCTCTCCTTCATCGTCCAAGTCGCGATGGGGCCGATGTGCGCCGATCTTCTCTCTCTCTCAGCACAAGGTCAATGACCGTCTAACCATGCACCAAGCCGCGTGGAATTCAAGAGAGGGCGAGTTGGCGTTACGGTTCATGGGGAGAGCCATGCCCACAGAGAAGCACGCGCTGATGGCAGCCCGTGAGGCGATAGCCCGTCTCGAGGATATCCCGCCGATGAAGACTTCGTCGCTACCGCTACCTGCCATGTCACGTGCCATACACTTGCCACTACGCGTTCTCTTGCCCCGAGGAGAAGCGGGATGAAGCTTTGAGATGCTCGCCGAGTATCTTCGGCTTTGGAGGCAGCCTTCGACAACCTGGTGGGCGACTTTGTAGCTGCCGCATGGACTCAGTCCATGGCTGTACCGCCAACAGGAGGGAGCTCCTGCGTGCTGCACCACCACCGACTTTCGCCTCGTCATCAGCATCGTTCGCTCCTACGGCTCGCACCGCTACTGCCGCCTGCCTACCACGGAGGAATTCAACCACGTCATTGCGCCTACTCCGGTTAGTTCGCACCACCCTCGTGCCGCTCAGATTCGAGTTGTCCCAAGACAGGCACCTGCTCCACCAACTCCGCAACACCTCTCGTGCAGAGCCTATCTCTCGAGGAGGAGGTTGAGTCCCCAGCCTCTCTCGCCTCACCCTTGGCAGGCCAAGGGAAATCCTTACCATCTCCGACTAATTGCGCTTAGCCGTCATGCGATGTACCGACTTGTGCGATATGTTTATATGTAAATAGGCTGTGAGAAGTAGTTTGTTTGCGCACCATGTAGGATATGGAGGAGTGCACTAGACTAAATAACATGTCAGGATTTATGTACGCCTATCCTGAGTGATGTATTGTATAACTACTGCTTGCGTGTAATATATGTAATGAATAGTCCTTCTCCATGCACAAACGTATTTTTTCTCTTGAAAAATCTTGGAGCATTTGCAACTTTTTGCATCTTCTTGAATTTATTGATTTTTGCGGCTCAATTCCTTTTCTTATGAGTGTTTCAAAATATATCCCCAGAGTGAACTATGTCTCGTCCTTGGACGCGCTCCATGCCAACTCCGACAGAGAAAAATTATGGCACACCCCCAGGCAACAATTTCACATGTGGATGATAAGTCAGCAGGACGGTGAAGCGGCACTTTCCCAAATGTGTCGTCTTTATGAACAAAGTCAGCAGCAACATCAGGAAATACTGAACCAAGTCATCAATATGGGAAATCACCGCGGACCGTATCAGCAGCAATCCAAGTTATCTGAGCTACAGAAGACGCGTCCCCAAACATTTTCTCACACTGACAAACCTCTGGAAGCCGAGGACTGGCTTCGAGACATGGAGAGAAAATTAATTATCGCCAGTGTTCAGACCTTGAGAAAGTGCTTTATGCTCCGCACTATCTCACTGGAGCAGCCGCATCGTGGTGGGAAAATTTCCTGCACATGCACCCCAACGAAAATAATATATCATGGGAGGAATTTAAAGAAGGTTTTCGTGGGGCACATATTCCTAAGAGTCTTATGAAAATCAAAAAGAGAGAATTTGATGACCTCAAGCAAAGGACAATGACAAAGGTCGAAATACAACAGTCAGTTTACCTCGCTGTCTCGCTTCGCCAACGAGGAGCGTATGTCGAAAACAAAAGATGGAGAAATTCCTAGACGGTCCGACACCCGCTTAAATGTCAATTGGTCGTATACACATTTCCAGATTTTAAGACACTGGTGGATAAGGCCATTACCTTGGAAAATGAGAGACGATCTTAGAAGATTTCCATAAGCGGAAGAGGGACCAGACTAAACACACCCGCAACCACCGCAGCAAGACAGATGTTGGAGAACTGACACCCAAACCCACGACAAGCGTCTCACGCCCAATCAAGAATTTCCACGCAAGGGACAAGGAGTTCACATACCGCCAGCGCGTTACACTGTTACGCTTGTGGAGAAGAAGGGCACTATGCCAAGCGGTGCCCCAAGCCAAGGAACTTCGACCCCAAAGCCGAACAACGGAAGCAATAATTCGCACCAAAGCGCAACAATTTCAACCCAAATAACAACCACAGAAGGGTCATCTGAACCACGTGACCAAAGAGGAAGCACAAAATGCCCCGGATATCGTACTCGGTGCGCTTCCATCAACACAATACCTGCCATGGTTTTGTTTGATTCTCGAGCTTCTCACTCGTTCGTTTGAAAAGTTTTGCTTTGCAAAATAATTTTCGATGCTTCCCTTGGGAAAATCTATGATCGTCAAGTCCCCGAATTAAGCAAGTTACCCGAATTATTGCCGGGTGTGGTTATCGAGTTTGAAGGGTTGAAGTTTCACTCAAATCTTATCGTATTGGAAAATAAAGGACTGGATGTCATCTTAGGGATGGATTGGTTAACCACCAACAAAGGTTTTATTGACTGCTTCAACAGGACCGTAATTCTCACCCATCACCACGGGAAGACCATAAAGGTTTCAGCCAAGGAAAGAAAAATATCCAGGCAACCGAGATTGAACAAGGTGGATATTTCTGAATTGAGCAAAGTTCGATGGTGTGTGAATTTCCTAATGTATTCCCCGAAGAACTACCAGGCATGCCACCAGATCGAGAGATAGAATTCAGCATTGAGCTAGCACCCGGAACCGCTCCCATATACAAGAAACCATACAGAATGGCACCATCCGAATTGGTGGAACTAAAGAAGCAAATAAAGGAACTGTTGGAAAAAGGGTACATACGAGCCAGTTCCTCACCTTGGGGTTCACCAATTTTATTCGCCAAAAAGAAGGATGGAACACTGAGATTATGCATAGACTATCGAGCGCTAAACATGGTCACAATCAAGAACAAATATCCGATGCCGCGAATAAATGATTTATTCGATCAACTCGCTAAGGCCAAGGTGTTCTCAAAGATTGACTTGAGATCGGGATATCATCAACTGAAAGTACGAACCCGAGGATATTCCCAAGACCGCCTTCACCTCCAGATCCGGATTGTAGGAGTTCACCGTGATGCCATTCGGACTAACAAACGCCCCGCATATTTTGTTCACCTCATGAACAAAGTATTCATGAAGTTTATGGATAAGTTTGTTGTGGTATTTATCGATGATATTCGGTATACTCCAAAACACCGAAGAACACGCTGAACATCTCCGGATTGTACTAGGAGAACTCAGAAACATCGGTTATACGCCAAATTCAGCAAGTGTGAATTTTGGCTAAAGCAAATAGGTTTTCGGGCCACGTACTAACTCAAGAAGGTATCGCCGTGAGA
Source organism: Aegilops longissima (assembly GCA_021605205.1). Lineage (NCBI taxonomy): Eukaryota > Viridiplantae > Streptophyta > Magnoliopsida > Poales > Poaceae > Aegilops > Aegilops longissima. Next base: position 8,488 of record JAHIAM010006174.1, on the reverse strand, counting down.
CCCGAAAAAGTCAAGGCCGTGCTTGGCTGGAAGCCACCAGCCGTGTGATGGATGTACGAAGTTTCTTGGGAATGGCAGGATACTACCAAGATTTATTGAAGGATTCTCCACCATAGCAAAGCCAATGACGCAACTACTCAAGAAAGACAGGAAGTTTGAATGGGCGGAAGCTCATGCGAAAAAGTTTCCAAGAACTAAAGAGGAAGCGGCAAAGACACCGATACTAATTGTGCGAGATATACACAAGAATTTTGAAGTATTTTGTGGCGCATCTCGAAAGGGCCTCGGTGCGTATTAATGCAAGAAGGCAAGGTTGTCGATATGTTTCGGACAACCGCAAGCATGAGGAAAATTACCCTACCCATGACCTGGAATTAGCAGCGAGTGATACATGCACTCAAGGAATGGAGACACTTTCTACTTGGTAATCGTTGTGAAATATACACGGACCACAAAAGCCTCAAGTATATTTTCACACAACCAGAACTAAATTCTGGCAGCGACGCTGGTTGGAATTAGTAAAGGATTATGATGTTGGGATCCACTACCACCGGGCAAAGCAAATGTTGTAGCAGACGCCTGAGTCGGAACCCCATCCGCATAACGACAAAGATGCCGACTTAAGACCTGAATTCCAGCAGGAATTGCAAGGCTCAACCCGATGGTGGTCACCAAGGCAGTGTGTCAAACTTAGAAGTACAGCCTACCCCGATAGAGAAGGTTAAAGAGGCTCAACGTGGACACCCCAACATTGAAGGCATAAAGCATAAGATGAAATTGGGCAAGGCCTCGAATTCAGATTGATGAGCAAGGAATATTGTGGTACGGGAATAGGCTCTGCGTACCAAATATCCATGACCTTAAACAGCAAATCCTGGCTGAAAGCCACACCGCTCCATATTCAATCCATCCTGGAGGAACAAAATGTACAAAGATCTTCAGAAACATTTTGGTGGCATGGTATAAAAGAGACATAGCCACGTTTATTGCATGTTGTGACTCTTGTCAACGCATCAAGGCCGAGCACCAGAAACCGCCGGACTATTGCAACCGAATAAGATACCCGAGTGGAAATGGGATGAAATCGGAATGGATTTTATTGTTGGACTACCTCGGTCACGACACGGACATGATGCCATATGGGTAATCACCGATAGACTGACTAAAGTAGCTCACTTCATCCCGTGAAGACAACACACACCACTCGTAAGCTTGCTAGGCTCTACCTCTCCGTGATCGTTTGCCTACATGGAGTCCCAAAGAAAATAATCTCGAGACGAGGCACTCAATTGTCTCCGGTTTTGGGATCACTTACAACAAGCTCTGGGAACTCAGGTGGCATTCAAGACCACATACCATCCCAGACATGATGGGCAGACCGAGCGAGTAAATCAAATTCTAGAAGATATCTTTGAGAGCATGTGTCCTCACCTATGGGACCAGTTGGGAGGAGAGCTTACCATCGCAGAATTCGTGATATAACAACAGCTATCACCCAGCCTGCAAATGGCACCATTTGAAGCTCAGACGACGAAGATGTCGTGACCCGCTAAATTGGTCGGAAACCAGAGACAGTCATATCTTGGCGCCAGCACCTGCTCAAGGAGGCTGAGGATAAAGTCAAGGTAATTAAGGACCGGCTCAAGACAGCCCAAAGTCGACAAAAGAGTTATTACGATCGGAAGCATCGTGGAGTCCATTTTGAACCCGTGAATTTGTGTACCTCGAGTATCACCCATGAGAGGCCTGCACCGATTCAAGATTAAAGGAAAACTAGCACCGAGATTCATCGGCCTTTACGCATAGTAGCACGAAGAGGCACGGTGGCCTACCAACTAGACTTACAGAAGAATTATCCGACATCCACGACGTATTCCACGTCTCCCAATTGAGGAAGTGCGTAAGCAACCCGAGAAACAAGTACCCCATAAAAACATTGGCGTGCAACCAGATCTTACATCGGGAGCATCCGATAAAAATCTTGGAAGAGTCGAAAAGGAGAACCCGACAGAAAACCACCAAGTTCTTCAAAGTTCAATTGGAGCAACCACACGAAAGTGAAGCCACTTGGGAAAGAGAGGATTTCCTTCGAACAGAGCAACCACAATTATTTGAAAATCAACTGGAATCTCGGGGACGAGATTTTTCCTAAGGGGGTAGGTGCTGTGACACTCCAAAATTTTTGTTGTTTTTTTTTCAGCAAAAGCCTTGCTTGGTTTGAAGAAGGTCATTTAAACCCTTCTTAAAAACCTCTCTTCTAAGTTTTCTTCTCAAAAGCATTTCTTGGATTTATTTTCTTCTAAAAAGAAACCTTTTTGGTTTTGGGCTATTCTTTGGTTTTGATCCATCCTTGGGTTTACCATGCCTCTTGTGGTAAATTTCTCCCAAAACCCCTCCTTCCACTTTAGGGCAATCCAATCATTCTGTCCCAACTAGTTAAATCCATTTTAGGATTTTTATCCTTTTGTTTTTCTCCCCAAAACAATTCTGCCATTATTTCTAAGCCTAGATGCTCTACAAAGGAAGTGCCTAATTTCCTTTGAGTTTTGATCTTAAATCAACTCCTCTGGATAGTCCTTAGTACCCACAACCTAGAACCATCAAGATCCACTCTTCCTCTTTTCAAAATTTTCAAAATTCAACCTCTGCAAGTTTGGACCAGATTCATCATTTTTGGTGAAATTCATATCTCCTCTTCCCCAAAAATTCTACCAAAATTCAGGCAGCCCTCAGATGCAATGAGAGACCACCACACCAAAGATAAGCTCAAGAAAAATTTCCCACATGCCAAAATCATTTAAATGAACACTTGGCAAGCCTTTGTTCTGCACTTTCGGAAGTTCAGAGTTGTAGTGTCGTTTTCGTCGAGTGTTGGCACCGATCGCTCAGGCACCACAGGCGCTTTGCGCACAACCTCTTCCCTGGCGAGAGCACCGCCTTGACGCTTGGACGGAAGCATGCGTCGGTGGCGGTGAGCATCTTCAACGCCGCAGCCTCTGCGGTTGCGGGGCCACCGTGGCGGCCGAGCGGAGCCTGCTCCGGCTCGCAACATCGCTTCTGCCGCCCATTGCGCCCTAGCCCTCCGCGTGGCCTCATGCATGCCAGCGCACCCCGCAGCACCCGTCGCCGTGGCCTGCAAGCACAGGCGCACCCTCTGCCCGCCAGACGGGCCAAGCGCCGCCCGTTCGTCGAATCCACCCAGGGCTCCTAATCCAAGCTTGTTTAGCGTCAAAACGGAACCAGTGGAACTCCACGCTGACGCCCCACTCCCTAAACCTCCCTGGCCAAGCTCTACGCCGCCGTAACCATCGTCGGAGAAGTCCGTTCACGGCCACCGCCTCGGATCGCCTATAAAAAGGAGCCCCGAGCTCGCTCTCGTGCACACAACACCACCGAACCTCACCAACACCACGCCAAGCTTCTAGGAGGACCTCGAGGAGGTCTCCTCCCCCAACTCCGGCCGCCTCGATCCGCCTCGGCCACCAGCTTGATTCACTGCGGTGAGGCCATCTCCGGCGCCCAAACCTCGTCCAGACTTCTCTTACACCTAGTGCTCTAACCCCACCTCAATTCGATCCTGCAGCCCTCCTCGGCGAGATCCATCAACGCCCGAACCACCGTCCGCTGGAGTTGAGACCGCCGTCAACGTGGTGCTCATCGGCGACCAACTCCACCACCCACCGGTGTGGAAGGACCGCGTGAGCACGTTGGTAATCTCCGATCCTCCTGCCTCGCCGTAGATCGCCGCCGGCGATCACCGCGGCCCGTCGGCGCCAAATCTCGCTCTCGTTTTCAAACCCGACGGGTGGGTCCTCCCGTCAGCTTTTTCCTCTTTTGAATCGTTTTCGAACGCCGCCAAAATCGTCTTCCCCATCGGGTGACGTATTCGAGACTGAAGTGTTTTCTGTTTTTATAAAGAAAATCCTGGGAAGTTTCTGTTTCATTACAGAAAGGTCCCTGGACTAAAACACTAGTAACTTTTAAATAGAAGAGTATTTTTGATTGATTATTTTTCTGTCCTCTTTGAAATTTTGTCTAGTTTTTTATCAGATTTATTTGAAAAATATTTGGACCAACTTTCTGTACTCCACGGTATTTACGTTAGCGCGTGTATTTTTGTTTACCGTAGATACCAAAGGAGGTGACGGAACCGTGAACTTCGCCGAGCTAAACCCGACTACTCCGAACCAGGCAAGCATGTTTGAACTTTTGATATGATGAGTGTTCGGCAGGTTTGCATTAAGTAGTTTCATGGCATGTTTGTGAGCATACCGATGAAGGTTATTTTCATGCAAAGTTGAGGCAAGTGAGTTCGATAATCCATACGTGTTGGATGTGAATGTGCATGGCCATGTGTTGGCATGAGGATGGGTAAGATGGCAGTGTTGTAGCATGCCAGTCTTATGCCATACTATTTGACTTCAGTGTCAACCCGTGTCGATTCGGTTCCCATCCATTTCCTTCCGTACTACCACATGTTTTCCATAAGGGATATGGCTTAGTAAGTTGCAAACCGCTTCCTGGTACACACCAAATGGAGAGGCCGTGATGATGGTTCCATGGCCCTGGATTAAAGCCACCATCCGGTCAGGGGCATGGGTGTTTCGGTTGGGACCGAGAGGGGCACCCTTAGAGCGCTGAATATAAATTTGATCCCATGCTATTCAAGATTGTGATCTCCCATCTCAAAAGTTTTTCTTGGGCGATGTCTAGGGTGATTCCCGGCATTCGTGAGGTAGGATGGGTGTGTCTTGTTAGCTGTGTTTCTTCCAAATACCATAAACGGAACTAGTCCTTCAGGACTACGGAAAACCGCTGGCTGTGGGTAATTTTAGTACAAACTCTGCAGAGTCATAAATCCTCGAATCATCTTATCCATGTCCAAGTTCACTATATCTTATCCCCGACTAGTGTCAGTTTGGTGACAGATACTCCGTGAATCACATGAGTACTAAGTCCGTTAAATGTTTATTCCTGTGGATGGACTAACCGTTTATATTCATGTGTTGAATATTTATTATGAGTGCTATATCTTTGTGATGAAAGCCCTTTCGCGATGTCGCTCAGACGTCCGATCTGCATCGTTGTTATTTATTTTCATTATAAGCCCTTTACGTGACGTCGCTCGACGTCCATTGCTGCATTGCTGTTATCCATTCTCATTATAAGCCCTTTACGTGATGTCGCCGAGACGTCCGATCGCTGCATTGCTGTTATTGATTCTCATTATAAGCCATTTCGCGATGTCGCTAGACGTCCGATCGCGGCATTGTTGTTATTTATTTTCATTATAAGCCCTTTACGTGACGTCGCCGGACGTCCGATCGCTGCATTGCTGTTATCCATTCTCATTATAAGCCCTTTCGTGATGTCGCCGACGTCCGATCGCTGCATTGCTGTTATTGATTCTCATTATAAGCCCTTTTCGCGATGTCGCTCGGACGTCCGATCGCGGCATTGTTTTTATTTATTTTCATTATAAGCCCTTTCGCGATGTCGCCGATGTCCAACTGCGGCATTGTTGTTATTTATTTTCATTATAAGCCCTTTACGTGATGCCGCCGGGCGTCCGACTACGGCATGCATGTATTTTATTTCAATATAAGCCCTTTATGAGGTGTCGCTCGGGCGCTTGATCGTGGCATGTTTTGCTTATTTATTCACCCTTCGAGGCGCGCTCGACACCCGATGGGTTTTGAGTTTATCCTTCTTCGGGTTTTCAAGCGGACTACTGCCGATTCCCTTCTTATTTTTATGTTGTTATACTGATTGAGCAATGTGAGAACAAATTAATTATGACTCATTCCTGCATTCATTTGTTATATCTTTTGTCCGAACTGTCTTGCGAGTACTTTCAAAGTACTCACCTGGCTTGTTGATTTGGCCAGATGTTGTGGCGATCTCATGGATGAAGAATTCGATAGCGAGTCCGACGCCTAGAGGAATCCTACCAGTCTCGTCGACCCTGGATTAGTCATTGTGATATATTTGCTTCCGCTACCCAAATAAATTCATCGAGCCTCACCTCGACGCCGATGAGCCGCCAATCTTGAGAGACTTATTAACCACCCGCTGTGTTATTCCACCAACCACTCATAGCTCGAGTCAAGAGTATTTCCACCCCACCCCTTGGGTCATATCCGCCACTATGTATAATTATCGAAGACGCTTTGTAATAATTGGTTGGGCATCTTGATCCGACCCTGTAATATTATAATGCTACCGCTTATTGTATCAAAGTTTTGTCAACCGGTATGAAGGATTTTCCTCATATTGGACTTCATAGGTCGGTTGTTCAATAAATATTTTTATTGAAAAGCCGGTCGTGACAAAGCCGCTCGGGCCAGTCCCAGCGGCATGTATCCTTCATGCATTTTCCTTAGGATTATGCTCCACCATGCTTGTTATCTGGTGCCTTCTCCTGGGTGGCGAAATCTTGCACGTTAAAGGGGGTTTCTTGAGCATCGCGACTCAGGGCTCCTACCGGCTCTCCGGCCCTCACCCTCTGGTCTTGTCCATGGCATCGCGACCTGGCTTGCCAGCGACGGTAGAGACCAGCCCGAGAGCCGGGACCCGAGGACGTAGAGTTTCGTCATCCAATCCAGCTTATGCGTTAAAGGGGGTGCTCGAGCATCGCGACTCGGGGGCTCCTACCGCTCTCCGGCCCTCACCCTCTGGTCTTGTCCATGGCATCGTGACCTGGATTGCTAGCGACGGTAGAGACCAGCCCGAGAGCCGGGACCCGAGGATGTAGAGTTGTTGCCTCCGATCCAGCTTGCGCGTTAAAGGGGGGGTGCCCGAGCATCGCGACTGGGGCTCCTACCGCTCTCCGCCCTCACCCTCTGGTCTTGTCCATGGCATCGCGACCGGCTTGCCGGCGACGCTAGAGACCAGCCCAAGAGCCGGACCCGAGGACGAGAGTTGTGTCATCTAATCCAGCTTAGCGCTGTTAAAGGGGGGTGCCTGAGCATCGCGACTCAGTGGCTCCTACCGCTCTCCTGCCCTCACCTCTGGTCTTGTCCATGGCATCGCGACCTGGCTTGCCGCCGACGGTAGAGACCTGCCCGAGAGCTGGGACCAAGACGTGAGCACCGGCATCTAGCCATTTTGCGAGGAACACACTCAAGATAAGGCCCAGCCAGCGCAACCCGCCTTGAGGTAGGGCTCGTGAGTCCCGCTACTGGCTCACGGGTGCCCAGAGACACTCGTCTAGCCCTACCGTGCCAGCCACGTGTCGAGGTGGGGCTGTATCACGCCTGGGCTCCTCCCGAGGGGAGCCCCTCCCACGTTCCAATGGAAGCACCATGCTCCAGCTGGCTGGACGACACCGCCGAGGAGCGGCTATGCCCGTCGCGTCATGCGAAGCGCTTATGTTCAAGGCTGGTGATAAACAACCGAGGGTGGCCTCCGGGTCGCGTCAACCTCGAGGAGCCCTGAGCTCGATGTCGGCCTCGTCGCCGCGCCTCCTCTCGGGGCGCCCCGAGGGGCTGGGCAGAGGGCTGCGCTGAGTCACGCCCCAGATGCACGACACCCAGCCAGCCCCTCGGGCCTGGATCGTCGTGACGCCACTCCCCTGGCGGAGCCAAGGTGCGTATGCCGTTTGGCGTCAAGGAGACTCTGAGCATCGCGACCCAGGAGCCTAACTGGTCACGTAGCCCCTCACCCCTTAGTTCCGGAAGGCTAACAACGGTTGGGGTATGCGCGGGCCGGGCTCTGCAGACGTGAAACGGTGGCTTTGCTCAAGCCTCACCTCCCTACTTGTTGTTCAGGCGCTTAAGGGGGACTCCTGAGCATCGCGACTCGAGAGCCTAACTTGTCACGTAGCCCCTCACCCCTTGGTCCCGTCCCCTGTTTCGGTCGGGGCTAACAGCGGAGAGAGTCAAGCAGGGCCGGCTCTGCGGCGTAGAACATAAGCAAGTAGGAAGCACAAATTTCAAGGAATTCCAAAGCAAATATTACAGATCCACATTTGTTATCGCAGCACCAAACGAAAGTTTAAATGCCTCCCGAGGCATGATACATGCAGGAATTACAAGCGAGGCAGAGCCGCAGCTGGAGTCACTTGTCGGCGATGGGCGGTCTGGGGGGGGCGCGCCTCATGAAGCAGCGGGGCTGCAGCGCCGCCCGGCTTGGTCTGAAGGCACGAACTTCCCAACAGCCTCACGCGACCCTTCACAGCCTCGGCAGCGGCAGCTGCGTGCTCGCCACTCACCGGCTCCAAAGCAGGCTGTCCATGTCGACGCTTGGTGTCGAAGATAGATGTGGTGAGGATCCGCGTCGGTCCGCAGAAGACAAGACCAGCGCCTCGGCCTCGGCCGTGGGGCCAAGACCAAGGGAGACATCTTCAAGAGCGCAGATCATGAAGGGAAGCAGCTTGGCGGGGCCGTCCTCCGCACCGCCATGGGCTCTCGAGCCGCTATCATAAAGCTCCCTCGGCAGGGGCGCCAGCCTTCACCTCCATATCCATGAAGGCCATGCGGTCTTCAGC